>DVZL01001661.1:0-17062 GCA_018236625.1 Lasaia peninsularis
TTTTTAATAGATAGAGTGGTTCAAGAGGAAGGTTTTTATGTATATAACATGTATAGTATACCCGTGTGAAGCCGGGGCGGGTCGCTAGTAGTAGGTATTATATTTAGTTATAGAGTAGGACCAGGACATTTTACGATCAAATTGCTCGTGTGTTATCCGAGGGTGGTGTTAAGAGTCTCCGAAACCGGCGTGTTTGTATGAGAGAGTAATGAATGTGGAGGAAGGTCAGCAAGTATCGTGTTACTTTGCACTTGATACTCTCTTTCTACCCCACAAGCGATCTGGCGTGAATATATTTATGTATGTAGTTAAATATTACTAATATTAATAAAATAATATTCATAGATTATATGTAAAATGTTGCGCATATAGGAATGTGTTTTGTTTGAAGCTGTGATGTAATGTCTCATCTGGGGCGTCATAGAAAAATCGTAACCGCGCATAGAGCGGACCTGGAAAATTAAGCTTACGAGTGATATGAATATATTTATTTTTAGGCCAAAACATTGATATGTTCAAGGTAAGAAAACACTTTTATAAATTAACATTTTTCCCACAAACTTGTTGTATTCATTGATTTTAGGTCCAATATGCATTCATCATTTATTTTGTTATGTTGAATCAAATTATTGATGCTGCGGCTGTGACTAAAAGAAGTTATTCTGACCGATCTATTAGAGGATATGTGACTGAGGTAAATATTTTTCAACAATATAAAATCACCAGTAGTAACTAATCCATTTTGTGTAAATTTCTTTAATGAAAAAGTCAAATTTTAAATAATAATTAATTGAGATACTAATTGTTAATTGTAATTACCAAAATTAATTAAACACTACAGTTATTTTCTCATACACTGATTTAACAAACCGTTGATTTTAGAGAACTTGTTGGTGGAACGAAGTATGTAAGGAAGAATTTCAAATATTGTTCAGATGTAAGTGCCCTTCATGGTCGTACTGCCGAAGTCCTGGTCGATACTACAACGCAGTGTGTTCTATCACAGAGACGGGATACATATGGGACCAACCAAACTCTCAATGGCGAGGACAATAATTCTATACATTAATTCTATATCTCCATTTCACGTTTAAAAAACCCCAATGTGCCCAAATTATGAGAGACTGAATTGATAGATGCACCTTCTATTTTCGGAAACGCAATACATCCCGTTTTGAGTTCAATATGTCGTGATTGAAAATAAAAAATATGTAATGTTTTCCCGTCTTTGATTGATCCGTAATTTTAACCTTGAAATTAACAAGAAGTAACCAAAAGCGCATGCGTGTTTAATCAGAAATCAATACAAACCCAGCACATATAAAAATTCCAACCAGCAAAACCACAACAAATATCAAAAATGTGGTCGATTTTTATATTCTTCCTATCTTTTTACGGGGTAAAATGTGAACCAGAGACAGTTCGTGACAATTTTGATTATTTTAGTTATGGGAACGAGGAGAGTGTTTTGAAGAATCTGGACTTGCATATGGTATGTTAAAAACCAAATCCCCCATAACTTCGTATATTTTTTTCTTTTGAACATAATGAATTATTTTAGCCCAAAGATGAAATCGTGCTAAGACCTCAGGAAGTGAAAGACTGGCCACAACAATCTTTGAATGTGGGACAAATAACCGCTGTTTCAATTAATTCTTTGGGACAGCCCGTGATTTTCCATCGGGCAGAAAGAGTGTGGGATGAAAGGTAACAAAAAAAAATTAATTTATTAGGCTGCCATTTTTAAAGTATGCAAATAAAAAAATTTGCACTTTTTTAGCCTTTTTCCCCGAATTTCAACACAATTTGTTTTAATTTTTGAAACAAAAAGTGATTCTTATTAAAACCTTAGAACTTTTTGCCAATACTCTTAGATATTGATGATTTTTAGACTTAAAATGTTTTTTTCCACTTTGCAGTACGTTTAATGAGTCGAATGTTTATCAAAACTTGGATAAAGGACCTATTATTGAGGATACCATTTTAGTACTCGACCCACACACAGGTTCCGTATTACATAGCTGGGGAGCCTATGCTTTTTATATGCCTCATGGCCTAACAGTGGACCATCATGACAATGTTTGGGTCACGGATGTCGCTAAACATCAGGTTTTTAAGGTAAGTCCAATGCGTCCTAGCATGGTGATGGTTCTCATATGTATGACATCGTTATCCATTGTTTAATAATCGGTATAGTGTAACTTTATCATTTACATGAATGGATCTTTTTTTATGGGATAAAATAGCGCACAAGCACACGGATCTCCTGATGAAATACAATATACTTACATTTTTTTTAATTTTATTTAAGAGCACTCGTGGCTGCACTTTATATAAATTATATTGAACATTCCAATATACTCGTAGTGTTAGATTTTATGTTTAGAGCACCTTAGCACAATATTTCGTTGACTTTTGTTCCATACAATAAGGTTACCTGGAAGAGATCGCTAACTTGGCGATAAGGCCGCCTTTGCGTATCATTTAGTCTCTAAGTTTGTCTTTTTTGTATTTTTTGGTGCACAATAAAGAGTTATTATATTCTATTCTGTGATGACAGACAACCGAAGCATATAGCCTATGTTGTCGGTGAGTCACTGTGCAAGTCTACTGGCTACCTTACCCTCCGGACCGGAATACGATAATGTCATTATGGCGAAAGGAATAGGTAAGGTAGTGGATCTCTACCCGAGCCAGTTGCTGCACAGCATTCTACCACCAGTAGTCATGTTGGTAATGACCCAGTGAACCAATGTTCGCCTCTTACGAGCTGCCTGGTAGAGAGGCAGATTATCTATTCTTTAGGTGGCCCGGACCAATACGGGGATCTTGAAGGAATATTCTCTCTTTCTGGCGTAAGTATCTGGCGATCCCATATTCACCTGCTGGTGGAACATATTAGTTATTTACACTACTGGATTATTCCGCAAGCGTAATTAAATTAGGTAGGTAGTAGTTATGTACGATTTTCTCGGATTGTTACCATCGTCTTCCCAACTTCCAGCCTATTTCACCATCCACGTATTCTAAAATGAAAGATAAAGTAGCCAGCAAACATACTCACTCACGTAAAAGAGTAAAAAGATTCTTTATTATTCGTCGTTGGCGCGTAGTGAAACTTGGACATATTCATATTTTAAACGGAGAGGAACACTTGTGCTTTTTCCGACAGAAATAGCCGACCGGTTTTGCTTTTTACAGCATCATTTAACTTAAGTTTTAGCACTGAAACCTACTTCGTAAGGTTAATTAATAAACTCCCAAGTATTCTACAATCATCAGATGACTGCAAAAAGGAAGAGGTTCTCAATTAATCTGTATATTTTTTGTATGTTTGTGATACCTAATCTGTCAATATCTAATGAAAGGTTTTGTTTTTATGAGTTCACAGTTCAGAGTTGGTCCCGTGTAAATTAAAAAAAAAAGTTATTTGCCTTGATGACATGACGAAGTTAAAATAGGTTTTGAATGTTTGCTTTGTTTAAATTATTTATTTTTAATTTCAGTACACACCTAACAACCATAAGTATCCAACTTTGACAATCGGCGAAGCATTCACAGCTGGATACCCATACAGACGGCGAGTATTACTTTGCATGCCTACATCAGTAGCAGTTGCGAGCACTGGAGAAATATTCGTCGCCGATGGCTATTGCAACAACCAGATTCTGAAGTTCAACGCTGCTGGTATACTACTTCTTGCGATCCCGTCGTTTTCCGACACTCTCACTTTAAATCTCCCTCACAGTGTCACATTGCTGGAAAATCTTGACCGTGTCTGTGTGGCTGATAGAGAAAATATGAGGATCGTTTGTTCCAAAGCCGGATTGAAAAGTTATATAAAGATGTTGGAGCCAGCGACTGTGATTGAGGATCCAACATTGGGGCGTGTGTTTGCAGTTGCGTCACATGGAGATATGATCTATGCTGTTAATGGACCAACCTCACAAAACATTGCAGTTAGAGGATTCACTGTGAACGCTGTATATGGGAATATTTTGGATACATGGGAACCGAGCACAGTAAGTAGTGTATTCTTATATTTGATTTGCTTTACAGAGGATGACGCACGACTCTCCTGATAGCAAGTAAAGAACGAGTTTAAGTTGAAGCAATATTAAAGCAAAAATAGAAAATTGGGATAGTTCCACTAAAATGAAGGGATTAAACATTGTCTTGACTGAAGCCTTGAAGAGTTGTATTAGGTACCAGCAGTGAGGGCGCTTTTAGTTTTACGGGCCTTTAGATGTCCCTGGAGTTATATTAAGGCTAGAATTCCCCTTAAATATTTCGAAGGGTTCCTTAAAATTTAGGTTCTTGTTGAAAAAGGGCATAAGGTTAACAGTAGGGACTCGAATCTAAAAATGGGGCATAAAAGTAATTAAGTATGTGCTCTTGATGTGGAAACGACTGCACTCTCTAGTTAGCCTGTCTTATATTTTCTCTGCTATGCGATATCGTGTATCTAATAGGTTACACGATATATTCGTCGTGACTAAATCAGCTTACCCAAAAAAAGTTATCAACTGTTTATTCCAAGTAGACAAACTGGCGACAGCACTATATAAACTAATATCTAATTAATATGATCTGCACGCGTACAGCAAAACCAATTCACTTTTTCAATCAGTAAGTGACGCGTGATCAGCATTTTTAACGAGGAATATCACTTTTAAACCTCTTTGGTGTCTATGGTCAAAACAGATATGCGAATGTGGCTGTAGAGACCTGGAGAGATCTAAGTTGACATTCCACGACCAAATTCCTCGTGTGTTATCCGAAGGTAGTGTCAGTCGAGTACCCAAAACCTATATGTTTGTATGTAGAGAGTAGGTAATGAAATTGGATGGCGCTAGGCATGTATGTAACAATCTTGGCACTCGATAATCTCTGCCAACTCTTCAAGGAACCTTACATGAATATATATATATATGTGTATATTTAGGCGAAGTGTATTTCGTCCTATCCAACGAAAAAAGTTCTATCTCCAAATCGTCAACTTTTTAGGAAGAGCGTTTAAGGTTATGCAAGATTTCATTTGCCTGGATAAAATTTTTATTCAGGCTATTTTTAAGCATTCCGGTTTATAAAGCACTATAGATCAATTTAGAGTGCTTATAATTATTTATTAATAAGGATTATTTAAGATTTGAGTTATAATCGCATATAGAACTTTATTCGTTAGCTAAAGCGATTTACTGTGTCGTGAAATCGTTTATAAGACACGAGATACAGAGTTATATATAAGATGATTCGCACAGGAGGTGGCACCTATATAAAACATAAGTCTTTGAGATGACTGTATAAATACCTTTTTTTCCTTTATTAATTATTAACCCCCAAAATTCAATTTAGCCGATATATATAAACCGAGAATCTGGAGCTTATCGGAGATCAGTAAGGATACACCTTGGAAGATGGGAGTAAAATTTATCTGGCTTTTTTTCGCGGAGAAAAGACACGCCTGTGTCTGTTTAAATCCAATCGATATTAGTTTACATGACTATAAGCCAAGCTTGGAAGATCAGCTGCACCAAAGTGCAACTATGTAGGAGTTATTTTAACTAATATAACCTGGCTATCTCTAAAGCCAGAGTGTATAGGCTTTCTGTCGATTAACATCAGGTTAGAGGGCGATCAAATGCCTGTTCTAAAATAAATAGAAAATATTAAGGATATTTTGGGTTAGTATTGCCGCCCCTTTAAATATGCCGCCCTATACCGACTACTTAAAATTCAACCAGAGTTGTATTGAATGAAACTAATCAAGTGAAATTATCTTTCAGGGTTTCACAAATCCACATTCGCTGGCAGTAACAAGGAACGGGTCTCATTTGTACGTCACTGAAATAGGACCCAATAAAATATGGAAGTTTGAGTTGACAGATGTGTATGACAAGTAGAGAATCAAAATCATGAAGTTAAGGTATGGAGATTACACTCATAACAATTATCTGTCTTAAAAATTAAACATCTATCTTATTATCATAGGGCCAGCTATCTCACTCTCACAAGGTCGGTTTGTTTGATATTGGCAACTTCACAAAACTCACAAAAAGAAAAGTTGCCAGATTAGAAAAGAAAACATTAGCAATACTACGTATTCGGGACAGGTCTAAGAGTTAAGAGTGTAATTTCAATTACAGTACCTTTATCTTCATGGTCAAATTGATCCATTAGACTGGAATGGTAGACTCGATATTGTACCACGTTAAACCAAGCAGGTAACAGCTTTAATGCAATAAAGTAGGTCAGATTTCACTACCGGCATTAGACGATATCCTACATAAGTAATAGTTTTATATGATATAAGTGATTTCAAAAACTGACAACTACTGATACTAGCTGACCCGGCGAACTTCGTACCGCCTAAGTCTTTTAGTTGAACTAATTTAGACTTTGATGAACATAATATGGATAATATGAACATACAATGATACAAAATAAATAAGTATTAATATGGATAGATATATAAAAGTATTTTATTATGATGAATGATAATACAGAAAGAGACTAAAATTTAAAAAAAATACAAAAATAATTCTTCGTTACCCGATAGAATAAATCTTCGAAATTGTTTTCGAAAATAAAAACTTTAATTCACACAAAATAAATTTCTAAACGAACTTAAATTTTATACATTTGCCATTATTTCTGTACGGACTTTCAACCTTTTTAATTGATTTAAATACGGAATAAGAAAAAATCAAAATCGTATCATCTTTCCGTATCTTATATATAAATTAATGTTTGTCTGTATGTAACTCAAAAACTACTGGACCGCATATAATGATTAGTATGTACATTATGTATTTTTCCACGGAGAAGATTTATATGATATGCTCATAGATGTCACTCGTCATAAATAAATAATTAAAACTCCCACTCTAAACAATTTACACAAATTTGAAATTGGTCTAACCCCAAAGTAAGCAAATTACATGCTTGTATTATGAGTGTTAGTCAACGATACTAATACATACCAATACTTACTTATAGATACCAGAATAAATTGAAAAATCATCCAGACCCGAAAATATCGACGTCTTATGTCCATCACACAAATATCTGCCTGTTAGTCAAAATATCTAATATTGTATGTTTTGGAAATAGGTATTAGTCAACTTTATAAAATATCATTAAATATATACCTACCTACTTGTACAATATAAACTCTAGTTCCTGACTATAATTGGACACGTAATAATTGTATATTTTATTTGTTTTATTAATGATTTTCAGGAGAAGGTCCTTATGAAAAAAAACTGGGACCTTTATTTCAGTAAAAACTGTTATTAACTGTCAATGTCGGGCCAAAGAATTAAAAAATTGGCCAGGTCAGCTAATTTATAAAAAAAATAAAGATATCGATGCTATTAGTCGCTGGTGGTACCATATCGATCATAATATGCAATAGCAGCTTCTATGGTTTTGCTTTTTGCGAATATAATTCGCAATACGTTAGGATCCTATACAAATATACATATTAGATTGTAGTATCAAGATATCGTTCTGAAAGAATAAAATGTAAGTATTATTAATAGGCCCTATCTGAAAGTATTATTGTAAAGTATGCTTTGGAGGTGTAACGTTATTAAAAGCTATAATCAATATTATTAATGACAAATACAAAAAAAATACAAAAAAGTTGAACTTAAACAACTATAATCTGTAGCCAAATATATTAAAAATGGAAGCTACGGAATCAACGAAAATGCTATAAATTTGACATTTCTAAATGTAACTGTATTAAACTATTAAGAAGATATTTGCCGCTGTTACAAGTATATACAGTTCTCAATATTGTCCAGCATTAGCCTTTAGGTGTAGGATTTTAACACATAAAATGTAATCAACAAAGAAAGTCACCCGAAATAACGGGTCAAACCAAAAAAAATAGTAGTGTTAGCAAAAGTTTAAATAAACGATATGTAAAATAAAAAAAATAGTTTAAATTGTGTAATTTTATATATTGTTCAATTTATAGGGCCTATAAACACGCACATAATATAAATATTCGTAATATTAATCTCATAGAACATTATACCCACTATCAGAAAATATTTTGTAACTTGCAGGTGATAGTAATACAACACAAACTAAGTATTGAAATTATATGTTTCATTATTGGATCTTTTTACAAATAATATACCTACTTATATTTAGTTTCATATTTACAATTAGTATTTTCTTTAATTTCAAGAACTTCTGATATAAAAATATATTAAAAAAAATAATTCGTATGACATATCACTGCTGGCATGCTTCTCCCGTCAAATAGTAATAATTTAAATTATTTAATATATTATGATATATGCTAACAATTGTATATTACAGAGTAGGTATAATAAAACGGATGCTAGCATATAATTTCAATATAACGTCATATTACTAATTACTCTGTCTATAAACCTATAAATCAGTGTTAATTACAATCACAAATCATATGACACATAATAAAAAAATTGCCACTTAATATCATTATAGATATTTTGACAATGACGAAATATCATTGTAGGTATTTTGGCAATTGTCAAATGCGGTTTTTGTTTTCAGTAATTAAAGTAGCCCCCTTTTCCTGTTCCGATTATTATAGGACTTTTGTATAAACTCTTATGTAAGCGAGTCTGCATAATATTATGTATGAGTGTGCTTACAGACAAATAAACATATTTTTGACAGTTTAACCAATGTCTTGCACCAACTACAACCGTTATATACTATCTGTCACGAGAAGGTATAAATTATGTAAACAAACGTTCAGAAATTCCCAACATTTGGGTCAAAGGAAAAAAGTTTACAAAAATTATACCTACCTTCTCGTGACGGGAAGTATAGTTGCATCTTAATTTTGACGATAATAAAAAAATATATTAATATACTTCTTCTTCTTTTCTTATAATAGATAAAAACAGGCAACTGCTGTCAAAGTTAAAATTATTATATGGCTTTAATCGGTCCATGTACCTATATTACGGTATATATTTCTAGGAGGCATTTTTATCTTTATGCAAGGTGCTTTGCGCCAAATATATTTATAAATTGGGCTTAAAGTTGTGAGAATACTGAAATTACTCCAAACAACTCATGATTTATGTATAAAGAGAAAAACCTTATCAATTGGATGAAAACGTATAAATTATCAACATATTACGAAATTAAAGGACCAAATTTAAATTGGATGTTGCAAAGTGTATTGTTCTAATGTAAAAGACAATGATAAATTACACTGTACAAAATACTTTCGCTTTTTATTATACCAGATGAAAAAAAACACATTGAGTTTTCGCGGGATCGAGACAAGTTAATGTCGTAATTATAATTAAATTTTGTATTTAAATCGAATTAATAATAATATATATGTTAATTTTAGTTGCATTTTAAATAATTTTGTTCAGTTAAAATGCAAAAGAGTATTCATGAAGAAATTATGGTACCTATCGTGAATTTTCTCGATGCCGCCAAACCTCACTCGACGACTGTAATGAATAACTCGTTATAAGAAATATCTACTCCCATACGTTTTTGATGACAATCATACATGGTAGGTAATATATGCATTGATATATCTATGGAACCCGGGATTCGTTACGTTCCGTCCGGGTTTCGTTGTAGAATAGACCATCTGCCTTCCACCCAGGCAGCTCGTGAGAGGCGATCACAGGGTCTATTGTCACCAACACCGTGATATTGACTTTTGCAACGACTCTCCCGGATTGGTGGTGGTACCAATTACCCTACCTACTCCTGCCACTGGTTTGGAGGGTAGGGCAGCTGGTAAACTTACTCACGCAAGAGGCTTACCATCCCAGCCTTAGGTTGGCAACGCACCATTTCCACCTTGGTGTCTATAGGCGACGTGTATTTCTTATTTCAAAAAAAAAATTTCTTGATGGTTGTTAAGTTGTAACCGTTTAGAAATACCGCTGCTACTAATGGGTTCTATAATGGAATCGTACGAGTAAATACGAATAATGCTGTCAGGATCGCAAGACAGCACGCATCGAGGTGGTGGACAGGTAACTTCAAGGCATGAAGGCAAAGGTCTGAAGAATACTACTATCTGTAATGTTATACATCTATCTCATTCTCACAGGGCATACTATCTCACTCCAAGACCGGTTTGTTTTGACTTTAACTCCACAAAACTGGCAGAGGTTGACCAGTTTAGAAAAAATTAGCAATGCTATACATTCGAGACACACGTTGTTTGGAGTGTAAAATAGGGTTTCCAACCCTCCCGGATTGCCGGGATGATTGCGGTAACAATGCCTAACCTCCCGACGATACGAATACGAATACCATACAAATGAGTATTTTTTGGTAAAATTTGTGTGGTTGTGGTAACCCTGCGGTAGATACCTATTCCATTTTTAAAGGAACCAGAATAAAGATAAAAAGATGGCAGAACATGTAAAAAAATACATTCGGATATACACATCAATTATTTAATCCACAATAATAAATAGACATAATAACATTAAAAACAAAAAAATATTTTTTGTAAACTACCGTCACAAACAGTTGTATGGTGCGCCTCGATCAAGCAGGACACACATTTACTTTCAACGTCCGTTTCGCTTCGTAAGCGAAGCATTTTCAGGTGTACTGGACACCCAGTAGTAGGTACTAGTACTATTAACGTAAGTTACGAAGCGAAACATGCGTTGCGAGTAAATTGTGAGCTTGATCAAGTCACGGAGTTCTTTTTTTTTATAACAGCTTGGCATAGTGACCCTCAACTCACCTGATGAGAGTATCACAAAATAACGCCTAATTCTATTGAAGTCTGATTAACTATCATCATAGAATTAAAAAAAAATAACACTTAACCGAAATTCAGATGAGACATCTCATAATTAAGCTTATAATTTTTTTTTCTTCATTACTTTCATGAAGAGGACCATATCTGTAAGTCAAAAAATATAATAAAGTTAATAATTTTATTGAAAAAATAAATAACTAGGTAACATGAATTGAACCAGACAGATATCATTTCACCTTTAAAAACCGCCTTACTTATTCCTGCCGCCATAATGACACTGTCGTGTTCCGGTCCGGGGGGTAAGGTAGCCGGTAGACTTGCACGTAAGGTCTAACAGCCCAAAAAGGGCAGCGATGCACCTACAACATCTATGGTGTCTATAGGCCACGGTTGTCTCTTACCATCGTGTGCCTGTTCGCCGTCTTATACTATAAAAAAAGCATCTTTGTGCATGAGTCCAACTCGCACTTAGCCGATTTATTTCAAATAGTGTAAAATGCGTGCTTAAGTTATGTTTAAGTTTTTACTAGCTGTGCCCTCGACTTCGTCCGCGTTTTTATTCAATTATTTTGTTTTATAAATTTCTAAAATGAAATTCTAAAATATAAGTAACTTAAGCATTTCCCTTTAAAATTGGCAGTCATCTGAAATCTGCAACGGCAGTCAGAGATTAGCGGGTATAAACGCGCAGACAGACAAAAATTCTATAAAATACTGTTTTGGTATATGTACCTTGTAAATATACATATGCCTTTACTAAAAAGGAGTTATTTTAATGTTTCATACAGACACTACAATTTTATTTATTTGTGTAGAATATACATACTCTGGTACCCGCTTTAGACTTTCACTTCAGTAGTCCAGGTACGTAGTTCGCCGTGTACTGTTTTTAACTTAAGTATACTTTTTGAATGCTCTTATAGTGAAGAAAAACATCGGGAAGAAACACGGGACTTGTGACCGATATAGCAATGGACTTGCCACCTGTCCGTCGGCTAATCGTGAGTGCATATGTGGTTCTGTCTACATTTCGGGGATATGAGCGTGACGATATTTATTTATTTATTTTACGACACTTACTTATGAATATGACTATAACCACAGCGAGCGACAGCCAGAGCCAACATTTCCAGGCACTGCGGCTATGCTCTTGAAGATGAGCCGATTCAGCCTTTAGCGATGACAAGTTACGGTCCGTGAGGTCTGATGATTTTTTTAGTGCCTAAAAAATTACGAATTATATTTAAAAGACTGGGAAAATAATGATTTTATTTAAACAAAAATATTGATTTATTTTTCCACAATATAATCATTATAGAAGAACTAGACAACATATTACGTCTGTAGAGCTAGTAGATTACGTTTGTGGAGTGCAGTCTAATTCTCCTAAAGTTGCTTCGGTTGCGAAGCGAAACATGTGATGATAGTAAATTGTGTATCTTGCTTGATCGAGTCGCACTATACTACTGTTTTTAACGGAAATTTGCAAAATAATCATTTTATTTTTGTTTATACATATGGATTTCCGCAAAGCAACGGGTGATTCTATTAATTAACTTAGATATGCACAACACCCACCTCAGTATCTCCTTTCAAAATTGTACTGGCAATCTGGGATTGCTCTTTTAGGCTTTTCGTAAGCATAACCATATTTTCAGCGACTTTCTCTTGCAAGTTCTGATGGTACTTCAATAAGGAGTCTATATCCTCTTGGCTGGAACTTGTGCTTGTGAAATTTGGAGCTTTAATGATATTACGCTGCCTCAATGTATCATCACTGTCTTCTGAAAGTTGCATAAAATATAAAAATTTTAAAATTACTATATGTACAGTTTATGTATGTAAATACGGAAAATATTCCAAAATAACATTTTGGAACGATTGGAACGAAGTTCCTTATTGCGCGTTGTAGAAGGGGGCTAGACGAAAAAAATTCTTACGAAAAGTTGTCACGACACTTTCCGGCGACGACATAAACACAGTGGTTTTTGCTATAGTATATATATATATACCACTGTGTTTATGTCGTCGCCGGATTAAGCTGTGCGGCCGTGCGCATGTTTCTCTGTCTGTCTCTCTGTTAAAGAAAGCAAGCCAGATATTTTCATTTCTATTTCGGATTGAACAGTGTGGTATCGCGACGATTTTTTTAAAATCGTAATCTTCGTTCCAAGCTGGTGTCCCTTGACACCTCTCAAATTTTTTTATTTGTCTGTTTGTTTATTCTGGATAAGTTAACTTAAGTCAGAGTCCGAGTGCTCCTATCATAAAAAAATGGGTTAAAAAGTTTGAAGACACGGGATCTACACAAAATGTAAATAGAATAGAAAATATTTTATTCACATACACCTTAAGAGGTTCTTGTGATTCTAAATCAAACTAGAAGCTAACCGGCAGCCCACTGACTTCTCGGAGCGAAAAGAACGTACATCCAGTTTCCACTTCTGTTCGACGTGATCCAGATTTATCGACGCACAAACATTCGACTGAATTGGGAATATTTTGCATATATTATTACACCGTATTTTGAAATTAGGTTTGAAATACATCCATAGACTCAGATGGTACAGGAATTAAAACTGCCGAATGCCGAACAATGCACGATCGATTCTTTAATTTTGACAACCTTATATTCTGACGAAGCTCACTTCCACCTCTACGGGGATGTAAATAAACAGAATTGTAGGTATTAGAGTAGTGAAACGGTAGGCTCAATGCTATTGGAATTTTTTGGCTATAATCGTAATATATGATTTCAACAAGATGGAGCCACATATCCCACATTTAATGAGTCTCTACCGGTGGTTAGACATGTTAACTAATTCTCTACTCTCTATTCTCTATTCTAAACTCTCGTGACCGCGACCAATGCAACTTGGTTTAAACATAGATTATATAAACAAGTAAGTCGATTCACATGTTATATTAGCAAATAACTAAGTGACACGTTTGTTTAAAATATTTCAAATTTAGATGAATTCGTGGGTGGTAAAGGGTGGGTGGGAAAAAAAAAATACATAACACCTTTACATCATATAGCTAGCAAGGTTTACATTTAAAAAAATATAATATATTTTTTATTACGATATATTATATCGTTTTGATAATTTTTATTATGATTTAAAACTACCAACCTAAGCCAAACAATTCAGATCTCAGCTCTACTCCGTACTTGGCAACAGTTTTTTGATGTATCTCTTGTGCTGAACCATCTGCTGATACCGTGGCGGCACCGTGTGACAACTGCTGGACTGCCTCCAGCTAGAAGAAGATTGAAACTGTTATTAAACCTCTCACACACCCATAGACAGTGGGCTATCCAAAAATAGTATCATATATTCATAAAATTGAGGATCTAATTGTAAAATTAAAATAGGCATTTTTACATAGTAGATTTTAGAATTTTCATCTACTTTAGAATTTTAGGCTACCTTTATTACATTAAATTCAAATGCGGACAAAGTCACAAGCACTGCTAGTCTTAGTATGACAGAGAAACCAAACGACATCTGCAGTCAGAATAAAACTAGTTTATTTAATGTGGGATTTTTAACCTGTCTTAATGTCAATAACTTCGAGTTTTTGACAGATTTCCCGCACATGCTCAATATGTAAGATTTTACAGCAGCCACACTCAACTTTTTCTCCCTGGGCCACATAGTTGCTACCCGCAGGCCCCAGGTTGAGTATGGCTGTTTAACAGTATGTCAAGCAATTCTTCATAATTATTGCCTATAAAGATCAGTTACTGGTAAATAGAATAGAAAATATTTTATTTTCCATAGACCTTACAAGCGGTTCTTGTGATGCATCGATTAAATTGATCATTCATTTTATGTAAAAAGTAACATTTGTCAAATCCCTTAGATTAGGTAGCCGATCCCAATATTATCTGATATACACACAGCAATGGACTAGAAAGAAGATATTCCATACTAAAATGACTGGGTCATCATATTTCTGTATAATAGTGTAAGAATATATGTTTTAGTTGCAGTTTTAAACAAAGAGTAAAAAAGTACCTTCTCAATTGGACTACTAAGTGTTGCTGTTTGTATGAGACCCTTTAAAAAGGCTGCTCTCTTAGCATATTCAGTCAAAACATCTTTCTCTGGTTTGCTGGAAAATTGAATGTCCATATTGCATATGTATATTTGTACTATCTGATTTTATAAATATTTCGATTCAAAATGACATATAGTACAAAATTGCATTTAAAGCTACTTCTTACATATTAAAGAAAAAAAAATTAGAATTGTAAGAGATGTTCATTGTGTACAGGCACAAAGGCCCTCTGTCACCACGTCTGAGTAAAGTATTAAGTAAGCTAAACTCTCTGTAAACTCATGAATAAATGCAGAAAGCAATTTCAAAAAGTCCGAGTAATGTAAAATAGAACTAATTTACTTGATTATTTATCTGTCAAGTAGTACTAATCAATAAGTAGTTAATTGATACTTTACTCAGACTTGGTGAAACAGGTCCATAATGTTAAATATTATTATATAATATATGAAGTTGTAAATATTAAACCGATGCAAAATATCACCTTGGTTTAACATTGAGATTGATTTATTTATCTTTTGTTTGGACAAATGCCTCTGAAGGTTAAGGTTCCTTGATATAGGAATGTGTATGGGCGATCATGCTGTGAACTGTCGGTTTTATGCAGATGACTATATTATTAGACTTCTCATTATCTGAGCTGTAAAATCTGGTGACAGCAAAGGGGTTTAGATTGGAATGCAAAAAAAAAAAAACAATAATGGTATTGACAGAAACAGCATGAAGTACAGTAAATACCATTGAAATATTTGTCAAATAATGCTTGCAGAAAGCAGAAAAAAGAATTTATAAAAATTATGTAAGAGGAAGAAAGTGTTGATATAAAAATGAGAATGATTTGGTTATGTGAAAAGAACGAAGATTGACAAAACAGATACATGCGAATTTAGATGGCTGTATGTACCCGGGGAACCAATTCCACAACCAGTAGCTTGTGTATTATCCAAGGGTTGTGTTTGTATAAAAAAAGTCATTAATGTGGAGGAAGAGAGGAAGTACGTATGAATTGTGAGACTTGGCATGGCACTCTTGGTCCTCTTTCTAACCTGCAAGGACCTTAATAAAGATATGTATGTATGTGTGTAGATAATAATTTACTATTAAAATTGACAAAGCTATACCATAGGGATCAATGGTAATGCGTTATCATAAAATATGCATTTCCCGGAATGGTATTCTACACCAAATTGTCAGTCTCCACCAAATTGTCAGTCAGAAAGCAATCCTATCAGAGAGGTTTTTTTCATTATTGAAATATAAAGGAAGGGAAACAAGAAGATAGATCTCCAAAATCTTTCACGAAAAATCTACTTTTTTGGATTGTGCCTCTATATTATGGAAGGTGCGACATATTCCTTTTAGGAATTGAACACAATAAAATTTAAGCCCTAATAAATAAGGTATAAATGTTTACTCCACTATACAATTACCAGGACTTAAGTGATATATATAACAATAAACAGGCATAGCTGCGGGCAACAGCTAGATTGTTTAAGCAAAAGTGTTTGTACCAATTAAATTATATTAGAAATTGTAACATAATATTATGTACTTGTATTCAGAGTTGATACATAACAAACTTCTGTATGGTAAGAAGTAAGTAATTACTGAAAATTCATAAACATTTACTGTTATGATAAAAGATTCGGAAGAGTCCAAGTTGTAAATCAACTTGACAAAATGTATTATATATTTTTTTGATTTGAATCTAATTTACCTTATGAACTAACATAAGACTACTTTGTAAGCACTGTAAAAACTTACTCTGGTCCAGTTTTCAATTCAATTATCATATCGTTCAGAGATTCTACATACTGTTTTAATCTACTGTTAATGTCGATTGGCTCCTCTTTTGCTATGGATTCACATTTATTAAGAAGTTGACGAACGTTCATCTCCAATCTCGATTTTTTAGGAATGGTTTTCTTACTGAATTCATTTTGGACTATCGTCATAATCAGATTGGTAATCTTTTGGATGTTTATTGAGTAATACAATTGATTATTTTTGTTCCAGCCTTAATACAATTAATTATACAATTGAAATTGAGCACTTAAGTATAGGCATCAGCTAAATTCTAAAAGTGCTGTACAAACTTTATAGAAATATAGAATAGAAATACTACGTATACAGTATACACAACAGCTGTCAACTACATAATAATTTTTTTTTTTTAGTAAATTTTTCCCATTTAGGGAAAGGCAAGGGAACTTTGTCCATACAGCCTAGTCT
>DVZL01001662.1:0-17051 GCA_018236625.1 Lasaia peninsularis
AAACAAACAAACAAACAAACAAACAAACAAACAAACAAACAAACAAACAAACAAACAAACAAACGAACAAACAAACAGACAAACAAACAAACAGACAAACAAACTTTTCCTCTTTATAATATTAGAGTATAGATCAGCGATTTCGAAAACGGCTCGAACGATTTTCTTGAAATTTTGTATGTAGGGGGTTTCGGGGGCGACAAATCGATCTAGCTAGGTTTTATTTTTAGGTTTCTTTTATTAATCGTGTTTTCATGGAATAAAAACCTTAATCACTACAATACAAAGCTAAATTTCTCCAATTTTTGTTAAGTTAGTATAGCTCAGTTGAGAAATTGGGCGCCTTAATACGCAGAATCCCAAGTTCAAAACCCAGTCTGTTCGAAACTTTTTTTTTCTTTTTTTAGTTCCTTCTTTTTGTGAAAAAACTGTTCCTGGAGGCCCTACAGAAACAAGAAAAACATTGTAAATTATGTCATATAATTTCGAAATAAATGTAAAGCACAAACCAAACACCGAGCAAAGCTCGGACATCCAGGGGCTTTAGTCTATACACCAATAACAAGACGCGTGGTGGCTTTCTAAAAAATGTTCATGCTTAGGCTAAAACTGCTCTACTAATATACCATGTTTTGTAGGATGTATTCTCAGATTGTTTTTATGTGGTAATTCTTCTTATTGCACAACAAAAAATATGTCTGCGGCATGAATTCTTAAATGACAAGATCATAGAATCAGCCAATAATGTCAGTAATAGATAAATTCTTACCTGATATCAGAAAAATACCTCCTATAATGGCGTCTGATAGAAAATCATATATTATGTACGGTTTATCCAAAAACGTATTTGTCACAGCTTTGACTTCTTTAAGATCTGACATAACTGCAACATATGAGAATCAACGATTAATAGTTTTGACAATATTTCAATTTAGGCATTTTTTCTAGAAGCGATTTTTTTCAAAATTTTGAATGTGACAAAATTCAAACATTTAAATGTACTATGTAAGAAATATCTGAGGTGAAATCTAACTTTTTAAAATTTATGAAATTCTTTGTCAGTGTTTAAATATCATTCTTTATTTACTTAAATATTTAGAATCGGTCAACCATATTTTTATTTTTAATTAAATATTCACTTACCTATTAGAGGAGTTGAGCCGATCATTATCACATAAGGCAATCCTGTTTTTTCAATAATTTCAGCAGTATGACGTATAACATTTAAAAAAGCTGTGAATTGAAGTTATATAACATATATGAAAATGTAAAGAACTGAAGTTCATTCTATAAAAATATAACATTTATGAGATTAATACCAGTTGTAGCGTTTCGGAGTACATATGCATTCCCTATGAATGGGAGCGTAGGATGATACGTCGGTAAATGTTTCAGTTTTTCATGTTTCTTAATTTTACCGAGCCAGGCTATTGCCGAAAAGAGAACCAGGAGTAACAGGTACAGGAACATCTGCATACGCAAGGAATAGATTAGCTACACGCAGTGTTTCTCGAGTTTTCGGACGTAAAGGTAAAACAGCTTTTATTCTTATTCAAATCATAAGTAACAGCGATCTAAACATTGCGGATAAAATGTTGCATAATTACTATGTGAAAAAATATGTTTAATTTATGAAATGCTTTCCGTTTCGGTATGTTTCTAGAGTAAAGCTCGCAAATCACAATCATAATAGTAAAATCAGAAAAAAGAGTGGGTTTAAAAGAGTGTCAGTGTGAAAATGAGAAAGGGCAAGCATGTCCAACGGTTAGGGTCATATAGAAATAATGAAAGATGAAAGATTGTTGATAGTTGTAGGTACCCAGGGGACCTCGGTTGACATTCTACGACCAAATTGCTCGCGTAATATCTGAGAGTGGTGGCAAGAGTCCCCGAGGCGTGTTTGTATGAAGAGAGTAATGTTGTGGAAAAACCTAGGCAAAATAGGGATCGTGACCCTTGGTACTCGAAACTCTGCGCCTACTTCGCAAGTGGCCTGGCGTGGAGACATGTAAGTTTGTAAAATAAATTTGTCAGTGGCCTAGTTTTATGCATTTCGGTAGTCCAGGTTCGAACCCCGTTATGTAACAATGATTTTTATCTACTATTTCGGAGATACGAGCGTGACAATATTTATTTATTTATTTTAATTTTATCTCAAATAATGTAAAGTAAGAAAATAAAATTTTACCTACCTTTACAACTTACGAACATCTGCGTTTTTCAGACACGCGATAATTTATACGTCTTAACTCCAGGATATTTTACTTTTAAACTTGTTTTTAGGCAAGTAAAAAGTTGTAATATACTCGTAAATTTATTGCAATAAAATTACAAAAACGGTTTGAAGTTAATTATGATGTCGTCAAAATAAAGCAATAGTTTTTGTTAAGTTCAATTTTCAAAAAATAATGATGTATTTTCTATAAAATTTATGTGACACCACAAATTAACTATGCCAAATACAAAACAAAAAATTCTTTAAAATTGTTCATTTATGATTATCAGAAATACCAAATTTTCCAAACGGAGAAGATTATCAATTTTTCATTCGAATTGATAAACTTCTTGGTTTTTTCGTCAGTTGAAAAACCAATACAGCTCTTTATTTGATGCAAAATCACAAATATAGCAAATACTTTTTTAGAAAATAGTTTTGTCTATTGAGTGTAAAACAATAATATTTTAACTTAATTAGACGAATATTTATGTATAAAAAACTCTACGATTCCATTACCTTTTCTCTAGAGATTCTTTGTTTATTTATTAATATATTAGCTGACCCGGCGTACTTCGTACCGCCTAACAGTCAATGTATGTCGTGTTACCTTGTAGCTAAAGTAATTTAGGGTTTGAGGAACGTAATTCAATGATACAAAAAACAAAATTAAAATTATGAAAAAACCCACGACGGTTAAAATGTCGTTGAAAAAACGCTTTCGCTGAAATTTGGTTATGAAATCCAAAAACGCATCCAAAAACGCGACATCTATATAACTCTGCCGGCAGCACATGGTGTACCGACTCCGGTTTCGTAGACTTACCGTTAGCTGGCAATTTTTATTGCTCTGATAAAAAGAATTACCGGGTGAAGCTCGGTTGCCCAGGTACTAACTTATTAAGCCAATAACTTAGTATTCATCGGTGTATGTAAATATTTTCAAAATATCTTGAATTTTAAATATTAGACATTTTTTTTCATTGAAACATTTTTTTTTATTATTCAATGACTTAGTAGGTATATTATCTTTCTTAATTTGGCTATCCTTTCTGAAGGTGACCTTAAGAACTCTTCAATAATGGCGTTTGTCGATTGATTTTACTGCCAAATATTTATCACCAAGATATATACCAAATAATACCAAAATCCGACTACTGGATGAAAAGTAGTTATGGTCGTGATGCAAAAATCAATAACCTGTTTCGATATGTAAATACAAGGTTTGAGTAGTAGATATACATTTAAACAAACTCTATTTTCCTACTTTTGAGGTTATTTTTTGCCATAATATTTTAAATCATAATTTAACCAACTCCTTATCATTTACAAGTTAAATAAATAAATAATTTTGAGGAACCCTGATGACTTTAAAATTCTTAGTTTAGAAACATACCACAAATCAACAGACCATATCGTCATTAGCAAATAAGTGTTATGGTAAAACACTACGATATTTAAAATTGACTCATTTAGAAGCAAATGGCTGGATGCATTTTATGATCAGACCTGAATATAATAAAAAAAGTACCATCAAGCCTATTATCCCCGAAGGGTTAGTATATCCACAGTAGATATAAGTACAAAAACACTACTAGGGCCCTGATGTGATAGGTGACAAGCCTATCGCCACTTCGGGCACATTTCAATCTAGGGGAATGTAATGTTTACTCAGAGAATCTGAAAAATATTTAAGAAAAGTTGCCCACCCTGGGAATTAAACCCGGACCTACGCAACTAACGGTCTTAACAGGCGACACCGTTACACCACAGAGGCAATTTTACATTTATCAACATTAAAAAAACATGAACTATAAATTAAATATATTTTTTATAAAAATATGCCTAAGTAACCAAAAACGGTGAGTAGAACATTTTCACATTTTACCTTTGCTATTTTCCAGTGCAATTTTGTAAAGAATTAATATCAGTTCACACGTTTACAGAATCGCCACCATATAATATACCTTCTCTTCGATGCATTATTGCTTGAATCTGTCTTTGGGCCTTCTGTAAAATTTTGCTCTTCCGTCATGTTTGTAGAGCATGAGTCTAGATTCATCTGTGAATATTACTCGTGACCAATCTGCATCCCGTACATCTAGGACTCTTGACACACGATTCTGATCCTCTAATTTAGGAGCATTTGTCTCAACAACTAAAATATTTAACCTGGTCATAATATATTGATAACATCATTCCTGCCTTAAAACAGGATGTTACAAAAATACCCGTAAAACTGAAAGACAGTTAATAGGGACTTACAACGAGAACGAGAGGAACTTCACAATAATAAAGAACAAAAACAAAAAAAATCGAATGACGTATTTGTGACACCGTGAAATTTAGTTCTACTTAATATAATATTATTAATAGTATTTTTATTTTAGAACTTTTTAAGATAAAATAATTAAATAAAAATGCGTACGAAGCTTCCTAATCTAGGATTGGCCCTAATATCCCTATTGGATTGCAGTCGCTCCAAATCTCTTATATCATTCAAAATATTATATTATATTTTCAAATACTTTATATTAAGTAGAAGTGACACCGATATGACTGACATAGAAACGTTATAAATCTAGGACATAAATAATATATGTATTATAACTATAAATTAAAAAAATGTTTGATCTAGTTTTTATCATATCATATGAGACATAAATCACTTCTCGTCTGTAAAGTATTATAGGGAAGATTAAATTATTTTGAGTAAGATTTTTCCAAATTAGAATAAAAAATTAGCATAGATTCGAAGCTCGAAGCAAAACACAAAATTGTTTGTAGCATTGTTATTGTGGATATTAATTGGTGAATCAATAAAAAATTACGAAAACAATTTTATTCAGTTTTCCACACTTTAACCATCAAAAAAACATTATTATTCATTTTTGTTTTTCATTCATAAGTCAATATTACATACTTGATATTTTATAATAAATTTAGTTACAATAAGTTAGTTGCAAATTATTGAAATATGCTTTTTCTTTAAGCCATTAAAACTGAAAAATTGTTAATGATATGCCGAATAGTTAGCAATGAACTTAGTCTGGCCATAAATACTGTTATAATTAAAAATAAAAACATATCACATTTGAATTTGGAATCTGTCATTTTCATACGATTGTTCATTGTGTTTTCTTATTTTGGCGCCAATACCATAGAATAATAAGTACCTACCATAGTACAGAACCTGCACTTCTCGTAACAATTTATAGAAATAGTGACTCTTGTAACTAAGCAACAAAGTTCAATTCAGCTCGTGTAAGTGCTCCGCACACGACGAGATGTTCACCTAACTATTCCCGCTCTCTTTTAACGCATAACTATGTCACTATCTGGCGTAAAGTGACGTGATAACTATGGCACTAGAGTGGTGTCGGCGCCACGCAATTTTGTAGGTACTTATCGCTGTAGGTACGGCCGAGTGGCGGAGGCCTGACGGAACCCTAAAAACGTAGTTACCATATAAATGTGACCATAATTCATGCAGATTATAGGATATGTTTTCGTTTGTATGAAAAAGAATTGTTAGAGTGGTTCATCAAAACGAAGTAATGAAATTTGGAGAGAATATTTTTTATGGGACAAATTCTAATATCCAAAAAATATTTTGCTTTAAAAACAACAATTCCGCCATCTTGGTGGGTCCGCCATATTGGTTTTAGAATGATGTCATGTACCTTATCACGCATTGTAATCTAAACTAAACGTGTATACAAAATTTCAGCTTAACCGGATGAAGACATCTACTTCAAAATTGAATTTTAAGATTCCACCCGAACATACGTACTTACATAATATATACAATGCAAGTTAAACAATAGTTTTTAATATATGCATGCCCTCATTGGTAATCGAACTCGAGCCTCAGTGATGACCGTGAAGTAACCAATGTCTAACCCCCGGATCAAAGAGGCGGTGATTTTAAATTTTGTTTGTATGAAGAGGATTGCAGTTACATGACATTAGGTACTCGACAATTTCCTTCTACCACACAAAGGATGTGGTTTGAAGATATTTATATGTGTGTAATTTTCAACGTATTTTAGGAGTACCCAAGCCAAGTGCGAGTCAGAATTGCCACGAGGGGTTCCTTACCATTACCTGTAAGAAACAGCAGAAAAAACACCTGAAATATTTATTCTGATTTAAGAATATGTTATTATATTGGCATTAGAACTAGATCATCTGTGAAAATTTCAACTTACTAGCTATCACGGTTCTTGAGATATAGTTTAGTGACTGGAAAACAAACGGATAGAAGGACAGCCGAATCTTGGAAATAGAGTTTTGTCTTTATTCTTTAAGTACGGAATCCTAAACGCGATATTTAAAGTTTTCATGTTGAGAAGAATAATTACAATGTCATTCTTGCGGACTTAAATGATCAAGTCTTCGTTATTGTTGAAAGGTTTCTTATTATTCTCGTACCAAATGATTATAATGGCCTTAATCAACATTTAAAACTAGTTGTTGCCCGCGGCTTCACCCGCGTATGACTATCATACAAACAAAATATAGGCAATTGTAAAACGAAAACGAATCGGTTATATTTATATGTCATCAAAACATTTCCACAAAAATATTCATCCCCTCCTCTAACCCATCCAAAAAGGGAGGTTTTGCAGTAAAAAGTGGTTTTGCAATAAAAAGCCTATGTTCTTCCTCAAGGTCAACTCTATCTTTGTACCAAACTTCATCAAATTCTGCTCAGTGGCTTAGGCGTGAAAGTGAAACAGACAGAGTTACTTTCGCATTTATAATATGAAAAATATGGATGGTTTTAGGTTTAAATTGCTTAATACATTTTTTAACGCCTCTTTTATAAAGGGATAAGCTTACACGCCTGATGCGCCTGAGGCTCGGGTTCGATTCCCATCATTGACAGGTATAAATGTGATGTTTATATATCCAGATCTGGATGTTTATTAAGTTTATTCTAGTATCTATCTATACAAATAAACAAAATTGGAGTGTCTGTATGTAATATTATAGTGACCGCTTTTACTAAATGCAAACGTAAACATAATTAATTTATAAGTTATCAAAATAGTATTTATTAGTTTTCTTTATCTGTCTGTCTATCTGATTGTGCCTGCTAGTATCTGAAATGGCTGGACCGATTTTGATGGGAGTTTAACTGGCAGACAGCTGATATAATAAGGAGCAGATTCAGTTACTTTAATTTTCAGTAAAAAAAAAACTTTCTAACTTCCTGAGATACAGTCCGATGATAATACAGACAGACAGACGGTAGACTTGCACATAAGGTCTAACAGCCCGACCACAGGGCAGCGGCGCACCTACAACATCTATGGTGTCTATAGGTCACGGTTGTCTCTTACCGTCAGGAAACCCGTGTGCCTGTTCGCTGTATTATACTATAAAAAAAAACTTAGTAGTAAGGTTCCGTTTTTACACTTTGGGTAGGGAATCCTAAATCTGTGACCATATAGCGATGGCATTTCTAAAACATATGTCTTAGATACCTTCGAAGAAATAGCCCACTCATTTCTAAAAGGTCGGCAAAAACACTATAAAACTTTTGGTGTTCAACAGTTTGTGGGCGGCGGTAATCACAACAGGTGGACCTTTTACTTGTTTGTCGTTTGCCCCTCTTCCTATTTTTGTGTTAAGTTTGTATAACATATTTCAAACTAGCTGTGCCCTCACTTTCATCTGCGTTTTAATTTAATTATTTTATTTTATACATTTCTAAAATAAAATTCTAAAATAAGAGTAACTAATGCCATTCCTTATTAAAATCAGTTCAGCCGTTTCAGCGATTAGAGGGTACCAACAGACAGAGAGACAACGATTCTAAAAAATAACATTTTGGTATATGGTACCTATAGTAAAAAGTGTTTTTTTTCATTACATACAGACACTCCAATTTTACTTATTTGTTATAGGTAGTTAATAATCACAAACATTAATACGAAAAAAAAATAAGCACTGAATATAAATAAAGTAATATATTTTTTGCTCAGAAAGATATATACAACAATTTTACAACAAATGAAATTCGAAATCAAAACGGGTTACCTTATAAAATATTTAATTGCTTTTAAAAATGGCCGTCAATTATAAGGGAGCATAGACTATTTACAAGGCTTTTCCTTAACCACACCTTCGCTAGCTTCAAGCGTTGATTTATAATTATGTATAGTTGCGGATATGTTTATGCACAAAATGTGATACTTTTAATAACATTTTAATATATTTCCCCCCGTTCCAGCTCGAGCTTCTTATAAGAGTATAGACCAGCTCTATTCCACCAAGCAGCTCATAGAACGTGTCAGTTTCTTAGACGTGGTAGCGTTTTGCGATCTTTTATTAAATGTATTTTTGATATTTAGAAGACGAGGACAAAGGCGGTTTCTTGATAGTAAGAAATTCATGTCATCTCTAGACCTCGATGGTGGCCATAGTGTGTTGCCAATCTAATTCTGAGATGTAAATATTGCATGAGTTTCTGGATATTATACCAACATGACGACAAGTAACCGATGCAGGCGAGTTGTTGCAAAATTGTCACCTACGCCGTAGCGAATACGAGTATCGGGGTACGGCGTACGAGCAATCAGCTACGTCGTAGCCGATTGCTCGTACCCCGTAGAGCGTAATAAATTGGAACTAAATGAGGTGACTTCAACAACTTTAATTAAAGTCTACAAAGTAGCTGACGTTAGGCATTTTTTGACTGTCTTTTATTATTTATGAAAGGTTTGTACAAGAATACGATGAATCTGTCGACTGCTAGTGAAAAAATGATGCTGTTATGAACGGAATAAGATAAGACGCAAATTTTAAATTGGAAGTCCAAAAATAGCAAACAATCCTGCATTTAAATTATTACATCTTATTTAATCAAAAACGTTAATACTTAATGTGGACGTGAAATAATTCAAATACGTATACTACCAATTCTAAAACATAAAAATGCGAAAGTTGGTGAGTTTACATATGTGTGTGAATGTTTATTACTCATTCACGCAAAAACTACAGAATGAATTTTAGTGGAATTTCAAAGTAATCGATGATACATCAGAATAAAAAACAGGTTACTTTTAACCGACACAATAATAAAAAGTATGTTTTCAAGCGGCAAGTAT
Source organism: Lasaia peninsularis (assembly GCA_018236625.1). NCBI lineage: Eukaryota > Metazoa > Arthropoda > Insecta > Lepidoptera > Riodinidae > Lasaia > Lasaia peninsularis. The sequence goes on from DVZL01001662.1 coordinate 9,334, forward strand.
GATAAAATGAAAAAAGTTTTTGAATACTTGTTATAAAAATAATTTACGCGGGTGAATATGCGGGCGAAAACCTAGTATTAATTCTATGAATGTTGAAAGTTACTTAAATTATTGACAATGGTATTACAAATTCTATTCATAAAGTCCTAATTTATGGAGACACTTCTGTAAATTCATATTAAGCACTCTGGTTGTATACATTAAGAAACCGTTTTAAGCAATTCATTGGTTTCCTGGTTACGAATTTCGCTTACAAATTGTCATCTGGCATTAATCCATTTTATTTTACTTTCTGATATCAGTTTGTAATAAATATCCCTCAGACTTGTTTTCGTCTGTAATATTTATTTTACTTTGGTTTTTTCGACTTAAAGATGAAGATTTATTACGATAATACGTCAAAGGTGTTTTGTGTTACCAACCTGGAGATAGGATTAAATTTGTGACGTTAGTATGTTAGTTGGCTATCCTGATTTCCAGACTGAAACACAGAGTGACGAGCACTGTGTCTGTGCATAATTTGAAAGAATCTATACAAATAGATAAAATTGCAAGGTTAGAAACCGACCTGATACTGCTTTATCTTTTGGACTTGTCACCAGTCACATCACAGGACCTAATGTTTTACTGGTGGTAGAGTGCTGTGCAACTCGCTCGGGTACGGATCCATCGCCTAACCTATTCCTAACCCCATAATGAAAATGTTGTGTTCCGATCCGGAGGGTAGTCGGTAGACTTGCACCAGGCCTATTACCCCGGCCACAGGACAGCGACGCACCTACAACTATGGTGTCTATAGGCCACGGTTACGAGACCATTACGAGAACCGTGTTCATGTTCGCTTCCTTATTACATAAACAAAAAGTAATCATTGGTGCATAAGTATTACCCTTGCCCTATCTTTTGAGGATATTAAAGTGACGATATTTTTTTTTGCTGGCCTACTCACCTATCAAATCACTTATAATAAGAAAGCCAAAGTCACAGTGACTATTTAAAATCATCATTTTAAGCGAAATGCTTGTAAATAATAAAACACGTTTTCCCTGATAAAACCCTGCATTCTTAACAGGAAAATATTATATTCGTAGAAACAATATTGTGCACTACAATGCACCATAATGTTGAAATAAAAACAAAACTCATACAGAGAAAAAGCAATATGATTTTTTAAAAATTCATTGACTATCCGCATTTCAAGGAGATCCTTTGGGAAATGAATGGGGAAGGAGAATGTAGAAATTGAAATCTTGCAAGTCCAATATGATTTTATTAATTGTTTTAAATAAATAATTTATTTCGTTTCGTTTTTTCGAAAACCAGCGTCGAAAGTGCGGCCAGATATGTAAAACCACCAAGTGCGAGTTCGACTCGAGCACAAAAGGTTCCGTACCTATAGTTATCTATAAAAACGATTACGATTAGGCGACGATATTATTTCATTTTATTTAAAATTCAATATTATATATACATTGCAACCTTAATATAACGCACCTCAATATAACAATTTCCTCGATTTAACAAATACTTCGTAATTCCTTTGAATTATCCATAAGAGTCAATGTAAAATATCCCTTTACATTACGAACATTTTTTGCAAACAACCTGTTTATAACGAATTTAACGAAAAGTATAAATACCTCTAATTAACGAATTTCGTCAACCCAAAACCTTTATAAAAAGTTCCAACCAGTGTATGATTCTTAATCTCATAGTATGTTATTCATGTCGCGACAGGTTTCGACATACTTTTGTCCGTAAACAATTGTTGTTTGATGGAAAGTAACGTAAAACTATTTTTTTACCTGCTCATAACGAATTCTAGCCCAACCTTACTTCAACATAACGAACCTCAGTTAAACGAATTACTTGATATAACGAATATTCAATTATTCCCTTCCGATTTGTTATATCGAGGTTGCACTGTATGAGACAAAAACGGGTTTGTTATAACACCTATTATAGTACTTATGCACCCACGATTAGTCGACGATATTAGAACTGATGTGATAGATAGCAAGTCCTTCGCCATATCGGACACAAATCCCTGGTTTCCTCACGATGTTTTCCGTCACTTTAAGAACACTCACACTTGCTTCAGTTAGAATAACTCATTGGTGCATGGCGGGCTTTGAACCTGGACCATCAAAAGCGAAAGTCTAAAGCGCGTGCCGCTAGGCCACCTTGGATATGGAATGCTAAATTAAATAAGTTTTTAACGACAAGTCACATCTGGCCGAAGTAGTAGGTAACCTTGCTTTCCGAAGTTTAATTTTACGAGCACCTGAAGGTTTTAGTACCAAAAGCTAATTAGATAAAGTTTTTACGCTTCTACTCGCATACTAATACCTTATACTGAATTTCTATACTTTACTAATACGTTAAGATGCCGGCGACAAGAGAATAAACCATATTTTCAGTAAGTCATATTGTATGCTGAGGTATATATGCATCCACGATTAGCCGACGATATTAGGATATAAAGGGATTATGTGACAGGTGGCAAGTCCATCGTTATATCGTCCACAAATCCCAGTTTCAAAAATATACTTCAGTTAAAAAACTCATTAGTACATGGCGGGATTCAAACCTGGTGAACCAAAATGGAAGTTCGAAGTATGTACCATTAGCCTGGTGGCTTATGCATCGGTAATCGGCCTAGACTCTGGACTGCAATCCCGTCACCTAAGTTACGTCACCGACACTATCAATTTATAAAGAAGAAAACCGTGGGAAGCGCGAGTTGGATTTCGTATGATATCTTTTGTTTATATAGTAGCAAACCTAAACGCGTTTCACAAATAAAACTTTATTTTAATTTTTTATTTTGAGTTAAATGTGTAACAAAACACTGAATATTCAGTTATTGACTATTCGATCTTTTTACTGCAATGTAAATATGGTTAGCGACAATTATTGGTGGGGTCGGGTCGTTCGTTGTATAGAAGCACTTATAGCATATATTTGTTACAGCGGCAACAAAAATACATTACCAGTGAACATTTCTACTGTTTACCTATCACGGTTCATGAGATACCGGTGACAGACAGACAGATTTAAATAATTATATTTTTGTTTATAAATACTTAAGACTCCTGGTCTTAGTAATATGAATCACAGGGAGTGGTCACGTTCTGGTGGTAAATTTTAGTATTATACTAGCAGTGCCTGCGACTCTGTCCGCGTATTTAATTACTAATCTGAACCCCATTTAATATCAGTTCGATAAAATAAAAAAATTGGTACATATTACGCGATTAACTTAAATCGACATAACTTTTTTATTTGTTAACCGATTTATATGAAATAAACAATAAATGTTAAGTCCATCACAACATATTTCTAAAAATTTAATTCAAATCAGTTAAGACGTTTCTGAGATTAGCGTTCACAAGCATAGATAAAGGAAAAAAACATTGTACAAAGCCCGCCCATTATGCTTTTTTTTTAATCCATGCACAGACTGCAATTAGTAACAGTTTTATTATAATATGTATAGAAAGACGCGTCACATACAAGAATCGTTTGTAGGATCTATATGAAATAAAATATTTTCTATTCTATTCTGATAGGGTTCCGTCTTCACCACGACATAAATAGTAACTCTGGAAATTGTAAATCCCAAGCGTCCTAGATGTCCGCTTTCCGCGGCGGCGGATTGATCGCATATACCTAATAAAATGATTTTATGATTGACTACTCACGTTAGAAGTAAAAAGATAGACGATCTTCTATCTCGCTTGTTGTAGTGCAAATCGAGATCCTGTAAGGTTGTTCGTATTCTTTTCACGATTTTTAACGCGCTTTAAGATAAAGAGTCAAAAAGTCTTATTTTTGAGTTATTGCGTTTTATTATTAACGGTGCGATACATACTTTATGTCGCTTTAAAGAACAACAATCTTTTTTAGTACCTTTGCTTATATATACATTTACAACGAACCACATAATAGCATGTTTAAAAATGACATACTGCCATCTCTACGTAAAAATAAGGTACTAACAAATTAATATACTAAACAAACTCTATACATATTACATCAGGAGATAAGGAGTAGGGGTTCGGGGATGAAAACAAAAACTACCGAATTAGTTCTGAATTTGGCTATTTTAATGAAATTTGTTTAAACAGTGTAGGACTTTTACTTCATGTGAAAAACTAATTAATTTCCTTACGGGTGAAGTCACAGGAAATGATGTGACCTTTCATGTTTACGTCCATGTCCTCTAATTAAACTTAGGTAAACCCAAGCGCCAGAATAAGGGACGGTCTAGTGGTCTAATTTTTCCCTAGGGTAATAAATTAGAAGAACATAGGAATAGTAGACGTATTTATTTTGTTTTTATTGCCTTTGTGGTAAGCGTAGTTGGTGTCTTTTGGAACACGAGACCTTCTTTTATTTCGACTTAGCCTAATTCCTTATTACATCAGATCATATCGGGGTCGGCTTAATAATTTAGGGGATTTGACTAGGACACCAGTTTTTACGCAAATCGACTGTCATCTGACCTTTGAAATCCAGAAGGGAAACTACGTCCAAACCTAGATTAGGTCGAATTTATTGAGTCCGGGTTTCCTCGTGACATTTTCTTTCACCGTAAAGGCACTCAGAAAATTTAATTCAGTATTTATTGTTAATTAAACTATAACGATATAAGTATTTTAAATTTTTTTCATGTAGTATATTTTCGCATCAAACTCCGTTTTAAAGATCTAAGCACACATGGGGACGAAAAGCGACTTTGTCTTACACTCTCTTCGTCTAAACCTTAACCCGTGTTATATCAGATGATATCGGGGTCGGCTACCTAATCTAGGGGTTTGACTAGGACATCAGTTTTTACGCATAGCGACTGCCATCTAACCCCTGCAACCCAGAATGAAAACTAGGCCCAAACCCAGATTAGCTCGAATTCAATGGATTCGTGTTTCCTCACGATTTTTTCATTCACCGTAAAAATACTCAGAAAATGTACATAAGTTAGAAAAACTCATTGGTACATTGCTCGTTGGTATTATATATTTTTGTATTGAATTTATTATTATTTGTGTGGCATCACTGTGCTTTCTGTTGGCCCAAAGACTGGTAAAAAATACAAATAAGCATTTGGTTGATGTGCAATACAGCTTAAATAATATCACTAGCTACCCAGCGAACTTCGTACCACCCAAGTCAATGCATGTCGTGTTACCTTTTAGCTGAACTAATTTAGGCTTTGTTGAATATTAATATGGATAGATATAAAAGTACTTTCACGCCTATTATCCCCGAAGTGGTAGGGAGAGGTGTGCTAGTATATCCACTACTCCTAAGTCCAGCGGATATACAAGAACACACCCACGATTAGCCAAGGTACTAGGGCCCTGATGTGATAGGTGGCAAGCCTATCGCCACTTCGGGCGCATGCCAATCCCGGGCAATGTAATGCTTATTCAGAAAAATCTGAAAAACACTTAAGAAAAGTTGCCTGACCTGGGATTGAACCCGGGACCCCACTTGACTAACGGTCTTAAAAGGCGACACCTGTACCGTTACACCACAGAGGCGATTTAGTAAAAATATAAATATGTCCCATGGAGGATGGATATCTATTTAAGTGTCGAAAAAAAAGTACAAAAACAAACTTTGTGAGTAAATCTCTTGAAAAGAGGGGAGCTCTTTACAATAACAATTTTCTTGTCTGTATAGATCAATCGCCAAATAATTTGCTTAGAAAACGGCTCGAGCAATACAGTATTTTTGTATGTATTCGTTAACAAACAAAGAGTGTCTTATAAAGAGAAAACTACGAAAATATGACTCCAAAAACTTTTGAATTTTCCAATACGAATTTCGGTGGGTTTAAAAATAGGGTAAATAATCACATAACAGGAGCCATCCATACAGATTACAGAGATAGATTAGAGACCTCAAAAAATTACAGTAAAATGAAACGAAAATAAAATGAAAGGAAAGAGAATATAGGAAAAATAAAATAATTAAGTACGCAGATTTAAGGCAAGTGGGACCACCCTCCGGTTTTAAGGGTAAAAATTGGTTTATCTTGAATTCTAGCATAATCCCAAGTCCTATAGAAAAATGTTCTATAAGAAAGTTGTAGGTAATGAAAATACCTACAACTTTTGTATTTATACTTTTTTCATACAACGTCAAAATTTATGTAACGTATTCCAAGTATTTTGTTTTAGATTAAAAAACCAGCTATTTAATTTTACATTGATAAGTGATTACAGAGAACTTATGAATGCAGATACAGTTGCATCTGATAAAACAGACTGGTTTCCGTAATGCAGTGCCGTGAAAGTAAATTGCGCACATTGGCACCGCCTACAATGAATGGATTTATTTTATGAGAAAGAAAGGATTTTACCGAACGGATAATCCTAACCGTCGGTACTAATTGTGGGTGCATAAGTAACCACTTAAGTACCCACAATTAGCTGACGATATTAGGTCTGAGGATGTGACTCTGTCGCCATATAGAGCACAAATCAATCTAGTGTATTTTTTAAATTGATAATTCTGATGGAAAAAGGCCCTCCCCAGAACAGAACCTACTGCGACAAAGTGTGACGTCGACTATGCTGGACCAGGCGATCCAAGATGAAAGATTAGAAACAAAGTGAAAGTATATCAAAACCACTTGTAAAATTTCAAACTATAATATCTATCTAAAATATCTATCTATATAAAAATGGATCACTAGATGTGTTGCTAAGCGCAAAATTTCAGCATGGCTGAACTGTAAGAGGATGGTTCTTGTGGAAAGAAAAATTTAAAGATTGTCTGAAAAGTCTAAAAACAACACTTCTCTAAAAAATCAATTTCTTCTTTAATACTATACTTACTATAAAGTTTAAGTGATAGTGGAGGGTTTCCGGGAAGAGAAAACAATTGAGTGATGTTAATTTCATATAAATATTAATGTCAATATTTATACAATGTTAATAACATTACTCAATACTCAAGAATATTCAGCAACTATTTGACCCGGTGTCTCAAATAGCAGAATAAGTATTTAAAAATAATCAACTGTTAGGCGGTACAAAGTTTGCTGGGGCGACTAGATAACTAAGCAATTATTCGGTACGTCTAAAAAACTGTATACACACAGAGTTCTATATTTTACTTTTAATCTTCAATTATGTTACAGACTAATAATTGTAACTGCAAAAACAAAAAAATAAAAGACAAGACACTTCAGAAGGTATCTATTTTCAACATTTCTGCAATGGCTTAATAAAAATATAATTACGTCTTACACACCATATACAAAAGATGCAAAACATATTTTTAAACATTTTCAACTTAAATGTCAGCTGTGATTGTAAATCAGGTTATTCTGTGATTCATTATTTAAATTGCTTTTCATCTCGTCTATGCTAATGTAAAGTTGTGTAAAGGCAAAGTTTGTTTTTAGAAAAATCTCTTTAAGTATTGAATAATATTTGAAAATTCTTTTACCATGTTTAGAATCAAATCTAAAGATGGACATATTCTATAATTATATATAGTCTGACGAATATTAAGACTTTTATGTTGTTATAAAGGTGGCATAAATACAATTGAACAAATCATTTACAGCAAGATTTGAGATATATATACAAAACTGGTCATATGTGAATCAAACTCATGCATAAAGGGTTCTGTACTGTCTATACAAATAAATAAAATTGGAGTGTCTGTATCTCATATTAAAATAACCACTTTTTACTAAG
>DVZL01001663.1:0-17041 GCA_018236625.1 Lasaia peninsularis
CACAAATGTCTGTCCCCGTCGGGAATCGAACCCGAGCCTCGCGGTTAGTCGATACGGTTAGGCGTGTACGCTAGCCACTCGGTCAACGAGGCGGTCAAGATTACATTGGTCGAATAAATATCGTTATAACTCACGTACGCACGATACTGGGTTTACTCTTAAAATCTTTATAGAAAAAACTCCCAAGACCCAGGATATCGATTGGTATCTTATTACCTCTCAGACTTGTGTTTTCGCAGCAAGCGAATCAAACATAAACTTTATTTAGGGACAGCCTGTAGAATCCCGTTTATATCGATACATTTACAAAACTCTTTTTAATAACGCTTTAAAAATATTATTCAAATTAAGATTAACATTTTGTAACTTTGTGTTATTATAAATTATGTTTTGCTATTTGGATTTACAATTAAGGCTTTGTCAGTGTATCAAAGCGGACTCTACGGTACCAAGTTCCAATGTCAGGAACAACTGGAACGCTAAGATGATGGTGGTATATAATACGGTCCGCCCCGACTTTGCACGGCTGTTTACATAATATAATCTTTTCTCTTGAATCACGTCTTTTATAAAAAAAACCGCATCAAAATCCGTCTCGTAGTTCTAAAGATCTAAGCATACATAGGGACAAACAGGAATGGAAATAATAATAAAAATCAATGAAAAAAAAGTACTTTTTACTCCAAAAAAGTGCCTTCACGCCTAGTATCCCTGACGTGATAGGCAGAGGTGTGCTAATACATCCACGACTCTTGAGTCCAGTATACTAGAACCCACATTTAGCTAATGCACTAGCGTAATACTACTGCAAATGTTGTAGAATAATATGTGAACTCTTGTTTTTTTTATTAGGTCTGTAACCATATTGTAAGAAATAACTTCTAAAGTATAAATTATGAGGACTACTGGTATACGTCTGGCATGAGGGCTATGCTATCTTAAAGTGACTCTCAATCATTATTATAATATGATATTCAGTTTCGTCATAAACTCTCTCTCGTTATAAAAATATGGAAAGCCCACGTAATAATCTGTTAGCTTTTCAGTTTAGAAACTTATATGCATCGAGTTTTGCTTCTTAAAATTATGATGAAAGTCATGCCGTTGGTACATAAGCTCGTTTATAAGGTATTCCTGTGTAGTGCCAAACTCTTTGAAGTTACGGCTACATTGTTTGTACGTGTGCTGACGAACAAACAAAAGGACCGTCTTTAAAACAAGTAACAAGGTAAAGTTAAAATCCTCGATATGAAAGATTTTAGCGCTGCAGCAATACGCCAACAATTAATATAGCTTAAATTTAACATGCACTGTTTCACTCCATATTCACCACGAGACCCTATTATTATGACTGCACAGTCCGTATGTCAGTTTGTCTGTATGTGTGTGTGTCTGTCCGTCATCAGGATATATCTCATAAGCCATTAAACTAGAAATTTGTGTTTCTGGTGCCGCTATAACGACAAAGACAAAAGTAAGATAAAATAAATATATAAAGGCTGTTTCCATACAACAAATTTTATTTTTTGTCGTTTATATAGTTAATAGTACCGAACCCTTCGTGAGAACGTCCGACTCGCATTTGGCTGTTTTTTTATTTGAATTGAAAAACATTATGTATTTATGTCGTCCATATATTGTGCTTAAATAAATTATAATAATCTAATTCGTTTGAACACACGCTCTATATCGATTCTTCTTTTGTTTAAAAGAGAATCACGTCATGATCTGAGCACAAAACCTGACAAAATTAAAAAAAAATATCTTAAAATTTTATAATCGTTGTTGAATATTTTAAATCGCAATCTCGCGATTTTTGGCTGATTGTAAAAAATCTTTGCCTAGCGGATATGGGTCACATGTAAAAAACAAATAGCAAAAGGAAACTCAAGATGGATTTTGGCAGCCACTTAATCGCGTTATATTACAGATAATATTATTACAACGAGATAACGCAGATAGTAGTATACTCGAAATAAGCTTTGAACGATTATCATCTCTATAATCAATTCCATTGCGCTCTTATAATTAAATCGAAAGCTTTGCTTGTTTGTTTATAATTTAGCAGTTATAAGCTTCGAAAATCGATATATTTTGATATTGTTCATTAAATTTATCTATTCGTTGAATTTGTCAAAAGTTATAATACACTTATTTATTTCTTAGATATTAAATTTTCACTTTCATTGAAATATTATGTTGTTAAAAAATTAAATTTAAATAGTAACTTGAAATAGATATTTATAAATCACATAGGTTTTGATCTTGACAAAGCGAAACACACGATATTTTCTTTCTAAATGCGTATTAACCGATGTTAATTTCGTTGCTTTGTTACTTGGTGATGATAGACAAATATACTAATGAAATTAAACATTCCGCCACTTTTTTATACTGGAAGAGAAAACAAGCAGACGGATTTCCTGGTGGTAAGACATTTTCGTCGCCTTCGCTCATGTGTAAATATTTACATTCAGATGTCTAGAGTAAATTGACATAGAATCCAGGGCCAACCTTCCATTTCGCTGATTCATAAAATGTCAAACTGAGTGACTTTATTAAAATGTGTCAACGAACTTTTCCCCTGCGAGAATTTTTCGCGTCCTTTCAGCTCTATGTAACAATACGTTGCATGCTCTGACTTTTTCAATAGACGGTTTTCTACCTATAAATAAAAATCTAGAGTCACGATTCTAGAATACAATCCCGGGAATCCCGATGCTTGGGATTTTTTCACTTTTAGTTTTCAGGATTGAAACAATGAATAGATTTTAAAAACTATTTAAAAAAACTTATTTTTTAACGATTAAAAAAATAATCTGCTATTGATCAAATACTAAAAATATTATGAACAACTTTCTCAGTATTTGAATAGTTTATTTTTTTTTTCTACTAGAGATAATCTCAAGGTTCTATGCAGACTGACACTTTATTTTAAATACTGCCACATTGGAAATAAAATAATCGCAGGACTATACCTGGGATCGTACCTGTAAGTTCTGATATTCCAAGATTATGGATAATTACCAGGATTGAATTTTTTATTTACGATATGTTTTCGGGATGAACTTCAAAACTACATAATAAATTTTGATCATATTCCTTAGCAAATTAAACAACTATAATTCTTAGCAAAAAAACAATTAGTTTTTAAGTCTCAGTTCCAACTCAAAAAGTATGATATTTGTATCTGAATAAATAATTTTATTTGCGGATAAATCTATTTGTGTGTTTGTGTAGAAACACATTAAAAACGCTATATCTGAATTTGTGATGTAAATAAATCACGATTATGAACAATACTGAGCAACAGAATAGATCGACAATAAAACTTTTGCTAGAACTTTCCAACACGGAATATTTAGCTCCTCTGTTACATTGCAATATGAAAATGTTTCCTAGCGTTAGACATAGGGATGGAAATATTTTTATTTTGTGTCGATAAACGGAAAACAAGCTTTTTGTTTACCCTGATTTAATTTTTTTGTCGTAGAAAAACAATACACTAAGAAATAAATTAAATCACCACTTATGTAGACAAACATACAAACATGACGTATTAAATATATATAGGTATACCTATATTTAAATACGTATGTACAAATATATAGTCATATTATTTAATTCGTTTTGATTCAAGCACAAGTTATTGTAGATTATGCTCTGCCTAATTACACACACTAAATTGTATCTTGTTTTAAGGTATACAATTGGAAGGTAGCATTAATTTCTACTTAAATCTACATTTCGTAAATAACTGTATAAACTAACAAAGTTAGAGTCGATTTGTTAAGAGTAATAAATTCCACAAAATCATTTTTTGGTATCCATCATCCGACTGAAACTCTCAGCTTTTTTATTCCTGGACAAAATAATCAAAATTAGCCGTCGGAGGAGAATATTAGGAAATTCGTTTGAATACGAAAAAGTTACAACAAATAAATAAATTGTTACTTGTTGCAAAATATTTTTGTTTATTATTGTTTCATAAGTACTAACTATTTATTTATTTAATTCTTTGTTGTACACAAATCTATACATATAACAAAACACACACAGGTATTACGTTAAAAAAAGATTTCTATCACTTGACCTATTAAAAAGATATAAAAAACAAAGAAAAACGTTAACTCGGTGTAGAATCAGATGAGATATAAAATTAAATTTTTATTATTACTTAGTTTATTCAAAAAATATTAAAATTAAATTTTTATTTCGTGAAATCATGAATAGTTTTTTAAACTTAAATATCGATAGCTAACATTGGTACGCCATTTAATTCCCTAGGCGGGCAAAACACAATGCAGAAAAATGCGGTTGTGGCATTTGATGTTGACATTATATCGTGATTATATTGACTCGCCGTTGAGAAGACATCTAGGGGATTTTAGAACCAGTGCTTTCATATATGTACTAACATTTCATTTTTATTTTGTTTTAAGTAGTGGTAAATAAGGAAATATAAAAACTTGAGAGGTGTCAAGGGACACCAGGATTTAAAAAAAAATCGTCGCGACACCACACTGTTCAATGCGAAATAGAAATTAAAATATCTGGCTTGCTTTCTTAAAAGAGAGACAGACAGAGAAACATGCGCACGGCCGCATATCTTAATCCGGCGACGACATAAACACTGTGTTTATGTCGTCGCCGGAAAAAGTGCGGTGACAACTTTTCGTAAGATTTTTTTCCGTCTAGCCCCCTTTCACGACGCGCAATTAGGAATTTCTTTCCAATAACTCACATAGGTATACAACAAATTACGCTTTCTACACGTCATATGTCTGCACCTTTTGGGACTCCAATCTGAGCCTCGACGATAACATGGCGTGTGCGGCAACTACTCGGCCAGAGGGGCACAGTATTATAGGTGTAACTTTTGTTATTTAAATCTAAATATCGATAAGCTATTAAAATCTCTAGTTGGATGAAATACAATGCAGAAAAATGCAGTTCTAGCATTTTGATGTTGACATAATATCGTGATTATATTGACTCGCGACTGAGAAGACATCTAGGGGATTTCAGAAGTAATAATTTTGCGTTTGAAATAAAACGAGTAGCTTTATTTTTACTAATAGACTTTCATAAAAAGGAGAACATAAGAAATTATTCTTAAGTTTTCGTAAATTATTTGCATTTTAATTATTATGGTATCACTGTACCCAAGGGGTAAAAATCAGACCCTATTATTTACTAAGAATCCGCTGTCCACCAGTCTGTCAGAGGTCTGTCTTAGGCTGTGTCTGACGAACTGTGGTAGCTAGGCAGTTGAAATAATCAAAAATAAGGATTATTAGCGCTACTACAACAACTACTAATAACCAGAATAAAATAAACATTTAAGAGGCACTCATAAAACAAACGTGATTTTTTGCCAAGTTGTTTATCAACAACCGATAGATGCCGCAATGCGTATTTAGATCGAGATACATGGACTTAGACTGAAAATTAAAATTTACTTCCGTGCACAATATTTAAATATTTAAAACACTAATACGTATTACGTAATAAGCAAAATTCCATTACAGTACTTTTGTAGTTAAACGTTCTTTAATAACAATCAATCGCATTTTGATCGCTGATTGCTTGTTTGAAATATATAAAAAATAAATATCGTCACGCCCATATTCCAAAAAGGGAACGAGAGCTACGTTATTATGCACCTACGATTAGCCGACGATATTAGGTCCTGTTACAGTTGGCAAATCTGTCGCCATACCGAGCCGTAACCCAGGATTTGCCCGGGTTTTATCACGATGTTTTCTTTCCCTGTAAAGCACTCGGAAAATGTACTTGAATTAGAAAAACTCATTGGAACACGACGAGATTTGAACCTGTACTATCGAAAGGAAGTCGAAGGCCACCGACGCTCCATCATATATTATCGGTTGGTAACTTATTCTACTAGAAGGTTTATGATAAATTTCTCGTATATTTATTATTATTAATATATATTATAATATAATCCAACTCAACGTAATTATTGCAAAGTCGGTTGACACATTCTCGCATGTCTAGCTTCGACTATACAGTAATTAATCGGAGCTGGTATTTTATAATACAGTTATCGCGTTAATCCAATAAACTTCAAACTAATGAAAACGTTAAACTGTTGCCTTTACGAGCACGCTGTTATTAAACATGGCTGATTTTGAAATCAAATTTTCAATAAATTTTATATATTAATATTATTTTATGGATTAATATTATGATCGGCATATTAAATTTATACATCAATTTATTATAAGCTTTTAATTTACATTATTTTTTATTTTTTAAGGTGTTTTTGTATCACCGCGTGATATCAATTTTGAAACTTCTCTTCCCTCCATCTCTTTTTAACAGACCAAAGTATCACTTTTTTCATTTTTTTTAATATTTTTAAAGAATATCGAGATAGACAGGGTAAAAAGCGATCCGGATTGCTATGGCAGGTAACTAGATTCTTGTCCACTTCATACTGTATCCTTGCGGAACGATTGATTCACCGTATCTATCTTTTTTATGTAGTTTTTAATCTAGTTCTTTTACAAGTTTATTGCGCGTTTATCTCATGTCCTTCATAGACAAAATAATAACTTATTCTTTACAAAGTTTCACATAATCATATTTTAATAACTATATTAGAATATAAGTATACATTTTTTAATAACTACATTAAGGAACTGAAATGGAATATTAAGGAACAACAACAAATACTAACAACACAATACATTTATTATTTTAATGTTGTTTTGTGTAAATAAATATTTTTTTCTAAATGGTAATCTATTTTTAGTACCATTTTATACAAGTTTAACATGTTTTTAAAACTCATAATATATAATAATATTATTATCAGTATGTATTTCTTAATAAATCGTGTTATCTAAAGTATTAGTAAAGGATAACAAAACGCAGTAGTAGTAATCTACTTTTATTTTATCAGTTCATCTCACCCAATGGTGCTGAAATAAAACTTCAAGTGTAAACTTGAGTCTTGCTTGGTCCGTTTTTACTATCTAAGCTTGAAACTCCTGGGAATTGCCACATCTTTACCGTCCGACGAATGGTAGTAACTATTTATGACCACCGGCTTTATTACAAATTCAGGGTAATGACGCAACCTCGGTCTAATGTGAGGGAGGCTGTACGTATAAAATCTGATGACGACATGAATTTAGTCATAGTAACCTAATAGGAATATTTCATTATAGACAATCTCTTAACCACTGCTCGTTAAATAGCATAATATTACATTCTACAGCAATAAAATAAGGAAAGTCTCAAATCACTTATAAACAATTGTACAAATGTAAGCAGAGGGCGATAAAACTAAGCCTTTTTTCAGCTCGGTGGAGTTAGGAAGTGGGTACTTCATTTAGTGGAAAAAAAGTTTCTCCTCGCCGGGAAGGTATTTCAACCGCATTCATTGCATATTTTGAAGCTCGCAGTTTTAGAGATGGTAGGCGGTACGCCGCACCTTAACCGCATACAACCGCCTTACCTTTGGCTATATATACTTCTTTACTAATATTATATAGAGGGAAGATTTTGTTGTTTGTTTGTTTTGTATTGAATAGTCTCCGAAACTACTGGACCGATTTGAAAAATTATTTTACCATTAGAAGGGATAATGTCCACTGATGAACTTAGGCTACTTTTTACCTTGGGAAAATGCTACATTCTTATGGGAAAACTGGTTATAGGACAAATGGTATATTTTACATAACTTCTGGGTTAAAATTTAATATTGATGTTTCGATGGTTTCCTATATGATTTATAAATATAATTGGACGGTAGATGGCGCTGCTGTCATTATGTCAACTACGAGTTAACCGTACGAAGCCGGGCCGGACAGCTAGTATTTAATATTTATCATCATCAATATTTGTTAAAACTTTCACTGAATCATACTTTAATTTAAAAATACTTGTGCTATTCCTTACGTATTCATTGAACAAGAATATACTTAATTATAATTCTGCCAAATTCCGCCAAATAACACACTAATATTGTGTGAATCGATCAAGCAAGACACACCCTTCACCCTCAACGAACATCGAAGCTTCTTCAGGAGAATTAGACTGCACCCCACGAGCTGGACCGTCTAGCTCTACACTCTTTGAGTCATCGACAGATCGAGCCGCACAATAATGCTGTATTTTTTGCTGAAATTTCGCAAAATAATGATTATATTTTTGTGTAAATATAGATTTATGGATGGTAACGCCTGATTTTATTGAAATTGTTTGTATATAATATGAATGTACAAATGCTGTATGTTTACAAGGTACAAATACCAAAATAACCATTTTTAGAATGTTTGTCTGTCTGTCTGTTTGTACCCACTAAACTCTGAAACGGCTGGACCGATTTTGACGGGACATTCTTTGACAGACAGCTGATGTAATAAGGAACGGCTTAGGCTACTTTTATTTTGAAAATGTATAAAATAAAATACATAATTAAGTAAATAAAAATGCGGACGAAGTCGCGGGCACAGCTAGTTACCAATAATATTTTTAGTATATAAACATTAAGTAGTTACTTATTTTATATTTCATATATAGGTACCTAAACATACTTTATGATAGGAAATTAAGTTGCCAGCGGTTGATTTGTTCTTCAATAAAATGTGGAAAAAACAATTGAAAGTAACTATTTATATATTGAAAATGTCAAATCACGAGACAAGACAAGTTGTAACCCTCCGAAATATTTTAGATATCTGAATAACTTGTTTGTGAATGTTCCTACGTATAGATGTTTGTTATTATTTCCCGAAAAAGCTACTGGGTCGATTTTTAATGAAACTTTACAGTTACATAGATTATACATGAGAATAACACACATAATACTATTTAAGTGACTACTTACATTAAAAATATGGTATGTTTTTACGCAATAAGTATAATAAATCATAAAAAATCCTGCTCTTTGAAAGTTACCTATGTTATTAAAGTAATTCACGCGGGCGAAGCCGAGAGCAGGAAGCTAGTCATCTATAAAATTTTAAAAATTGAATTCGATATTACTGAGTTCAATTGAACAATGTTGTTATAATATGGCCAATGTTAGTCGCAAATGTCAGCATTTATAGTCATTTTTGCGAATCCTCTCTCTCTTACTTTCTCTCTCGCTGTCTCTCTTTCAACGGAATAGATATATACGACTCTATAATTAAAACAAAAGTATATGTGCCTAATGATTAAGAAATTTATTGCCTGATTATTTCATTACATATGTATATATCCTGATGCTATCTTAACACAAACAAACTACTCGAAGCAATTCTTTAAGTTCATAACTCAGCGTAGCTCCTTAAATGTTTCATCATTAGGTAGGTACATATTATAAAACAAAGTCACTTCTCTCTCTCCCTATGTATGCTTAAATATTTAAAACTAAGAAACGGATTTTGATGCGTTTTGTTTAATAGATAGAGTGATTCAAGAATAAAAATTTTATGTATATAACTATACCCGTGCGGAGCCGGGGCGGGTCGCTAGTTTTTTTTGAAAACATTATTATGTAGATTTATAAACAAGTGTTTTTGGTGAATTGGAATGTAAGGTAGAAAACAAATACATAAATAATTATTTTATATACCTACTATGCTAAATAATTTGTTGTACTAAATAACTAATTTTAATCTACATCTTCTACATTATTTTATTATAGTTTTCTTGTTAAAACGTTTGTTCGTTTTACTCAGTAGACCTTGGTACCGTGGGGTACCTAATCTAATTTGTCAAACACGTATAGCTAACACATATTTTATGGTAGGTACCTACCAAAATACATTGGTAGAATAATAGAATAAAATAGCATATAATCAAACTTACGGAAGTTGGATTATATATTATTTTATTCTATTTCGTACTCACCGTATTATAAACGATGTATTTTGACATTTCGTCGCCTTGGAGGCCAATGGAGATAAGCCACAGTTTTTACGAAATGCATTAACGTATTCACAAAGAGCCGTATTTTGTTTCAGTTAATAGATTTAACCGATATCATAACTGTAAACAGGTTTTTTATTAATTTGACAATAAATGTATGTGTAGTTTCAATGAAAGCTAAAAAAGGTCTGTGCCGTTTAATTAACAAGTCGTAGAAAATCTTATTCAGTGGTCAATAATTGTAAGAGCTCATAGAACTCTTAACCTCCAAAATCATGACATTATTGTTGTGACTTGTAACTTTTTATCCAGTCCGGATAGTAAATTAAATTACATTAATTTCGGAACATTTCATTGGCAGAGTACTCATACATACATATCTTCACGCCAGGCCTCTTGCGGCGCCTTGGCAGAGTAAAAACGTGCTTATTACTGTTTACCAACCCTGCTACAAGAGTGTATGTGCATGCATTGTTTACCTACAGATTAGTTTAGCTTAGTTCGAGACTTTACAGTGAGTCGGTGACTTGTCTAAAACCAAGATTATAATTATTAAGGGTTCATTAAGATAACAAGTAATTGATGCATCTATAATTTAATTATTTTATCAGTTTGAGATTACCTAGCGTGTGGTTAATAACATTAACGTGAATTTATCAAGAGGACGAAAGAACCATCTTTTGTCATGCGGCGCTATTTGATTTAGGCAATCGAAATAATCAAGATACCTACGTAGGTATATACTTTTATTATGTTTTTATTAAAAGACAATATCTAATTATTTTAAATATTACTAGGCAACGCATGCACAACAATAACGCAAGTTTTATAGAAGACCTATTCTTCCAAAGCTTCGCTGCGCGCGGCTGTCGTCTTTCCTAAACATGTGATTTTGATTACATAAATATTGTTATAAAACTAACTTTCATTATTATAATATCATTCTAGACTGTGAAAATGTTTTGGATAGATTAGACTTAATAATTTAAGTCCGATTTTATGAAGTCAATAAAGTGCAAAATTGTGCATAGTAACAACAAGGTTCTGGGGTGTATTTAACGCAATTCCTTGGTAGGTTGGTCCGAGTTGGTTCTCCGTCTTGGTTGGTTAATCCCGAGTTGGTTTGAAAATAAGACCAACTGCCTACCTGCCAGGCAGATCGTAAGAGGCGAACACTTCTACTAACTGGCTAGGTTTGGAAACGGTGGTAGTTTATGGTGAACAGGGTTAAAATAAGTCGTGTGAAAATAATGTTTATAGATAAAAATATAATATTATTGTTTAATAAACAAATAAAAATTTTATTTTAATAATTTGCACACCACAATGTTGTTATAATAGGTAGTTGAATATGTTGGTATAATTAAAAACTTTTATTTGTAACAACTTTCAACTGACATATTCAGCAAATAAATAAATTTCATTTCATTTCAATTTATAATAATCTGGAAGAAGGATCAACTAGTGACAACTCGGAATGTGAATATTTTTTTTTACTCCTTTATTTTTCTGTAATATTTTTCAGCTTTTCATTTGATTTGTTTCCCTTTATCAAAAATAAATTATTTTGTTTTAATTTTCAAACATTATTCCGCTTATACTTTTTAATCTTATTACCAGATAATATGTCATCAGATTAAAAAGTCAACGAGACAAGAGAGTTAAGACGTAACTTATACCCCGTAATACGAATATTACATCGTAGGTACACAAAATAGTAGACAATAGGTAGGTATACGCATCATAACATGAAAACTATGATATTTAGGTGTTTTTTTATTATAGCATTCAAAGGTTACACGTATTAATAATATAAGGTAAAATTTTTAAACCATCTATTAAAATATCAGGCTGATTTATGTTAAAATAACTTTTTACTCGCGTCATTTATTTTTCAAACGTCCATAACTCAGAAGTGCATTTCAGTGGCATAGCTCCATTAGATGGTAATGCGACGACGACAAGGCGACGATTTGATGTACAGTACCTACCTATTTAATTTCTACATCAAATGAAATGTGAAAAGTTTTGTTCTAGCGCCATCTGTGCCTATATTACAAAACCATTTTATCTCTTCATTTAATAGCAGCAGCAAGAGAAATTTTAAGCATTGAACACAACCCGTACCTAGTTGGCAACTAGCGCAACTGCTTACATTTTGTTCCGTTAGATGGCAGGAAACAACATTTCGAGGTTTCAAACAGAAAATGCGCAAAATTAGATTTCCTACTCGCTACTAGGTGTCGCGAGTCCTATGCGGTAGTAATATTGACTGGACTATAACCATTGTGTACAACCTTCCAAACTACTGCTAAATATTCATACCTATCTCTACTTACAGTATGACGTCAGTATTACACGATAAAACCCCTTTATAAATTATTTTTTTCTTAATTTATTTCTTGTACTTGACAAAAAACTTAAAATACCTAAAACGCATTAATAATGCCTTTGTTAAAGTTTTTAGTGAGTAAAATTTTAACAAAAGAAAATTGTCACTTTTCTTTGTTTTCTATTTATGTTTAAGAGTTAAAATATGTGATTTTTTTATTGGATTTAATTATTTTAATGTACCTATATGTACAGAAATAGGTAGATTCTAATTTGCAAATGAATAAAATAGAAAACATTTTATTTTACAAAGACCTTACAAGCGGTCCTTCTGACGGATTTATATAATTCTAAATTTTATCACTGGATCAGAAGATCCGGCGAAAGAAACTCTGAAGGTACTTTAGTAAAATGATAGGCTAAATATATATTAAAAACTTAACATTTGATCTCAACAGACCTTCATCACAGCAGTAAGTTTGTCTACTTAGACAAAACCTGGACGATATCATCTCCTTACAAGATAAAGAGAAATAGCTACAAAGATATAAAATTGCAGTGTCTATAATTATGTAATATGAATGGAACCGCTTTTCACCAAATGCATATGTATGTTTACAAGGTTCAAATACCAAAATAGTATTTTTTTAAATTTTTATCTGTCTGTCTATTGGTACCAGTTAATATTTGAAACGGCTAGATCGATTTTAATGGGACTTTCACAGGCGGACTTAAAATAAAAGCGACTTAAGGGATAGCTTAAGTCGCTTTTATTTTAAGAATTTTGTTTTAGAAATGTCTGAAAGAAAGTAAGAGTCGCGGGCACAGCTAGTTTAAATACAATTTTAGTGAAAGAGCGTTTTGAGAACTCTACTGCGTCAGTGTTCCTCACTGTCGTGTTCTGACTTGAAAAATGTTGTTGCTAAACTACCAAATTGACACAACTAACGTTCATATTTTAACTATTATATAGGTATGTGCTGCTTGTAGTTTTTAACAACCGAAACTTGTTGGCCTTTCTTTGGTAAAAAATATAATAAGTTCAAAATATTCATTACTTTTGACATTTCTTTGTCATTTAAAACATACTTTTTGTTTGAAGCAACATAATTTTAAATTCGTAAGTCTTATAATTATTTTAAGAAGTTCAATTTTAATTCGTATGTTTTTTTTCAGGTAAGTGGTGATTTTATGAATTGAAGGGGCTACATTTCAAAGTTTGAATATAAGGTAATCATTTTTATAATATTTTATTTAAAATATGCTATGTAATAGATGATTGTAAACCATTAGGTAAAGCGCGCGGCTTTGCCCACATGAATAAAATAATGTTAATTTTTTCTTTGAAGTTTTCACATTGAAGATGGTGATGGTTCAGATTTTGTGTGTTTATTTAACCTTTAAAATCTGTAGTCTCAGAAACAAATATCCAGGACAGTACATAAGAAAATATTGGAGCACATATGTTAAGAAAATTAAAATATTCAAATAAAATATTTAACCAAAGCGTCGTCGGTTGTTCCGTTCCACGTTAGAAACTGGGTTAGCCGGTAGATTTGCTCACAAAAGCCTAAGATCCCTCATAATAGCGATGTCCTAGACTACATCAGTAGTAGGAATAGGCGACGGTTATCTCGTACCATTAGGAAAGGTTTGCTATTTTATTAAAGTCCAAGAATCTCTAATTTCGAAATTTGATTTATCTAAATTCTAAAGTTTAAGTTTAATAATTATTTCAACTACTTAAACAATATAAACTAGATTAAATTTTAAATTCGAAACGCAATATGTACTTTTAAGTTATAACTTCAAAGTACATGTGTTTCTAATTTAAAATATGAATATGTGGAAGTTTCACCAAGCGCCAACGGTGAATAATAGGTATATAATAAATTTAATTATTTAACGAAATAGTTTGATAACGAATTACTGCGTTAATAATTGTGCTGTGCTGTACTGTGTGTGTAAGTTACTAACTGTGCCGGCGAACTTCGTGTAACCTGATCTGTGCTATATAATTCAATTTCAATTATTTTATCTGTTTTTGCTTTTGGGATTATATTAAGCGCATACTTGCCATAATCGTGATTCGCAACGGAAGAAAGAACATCCGAACTTGCGAACGTGTACAGTAACATCTGATGAAACCGTGGTCTCTTTCTATTGGGAGAACCGCCTGCTTGTCGTTGTCTTATATAAAGAAGTCGTTTCTAACCTGAACCTAGGATTCTATGATTGTTGTGTAATTGAACTGGCTATCATACCTAACACAAAGCACGACACGACACGATGTTGCTGATTGGATGCTAACTAAAGCTATAACAGTTTTAGTGCTTTCAAATTAGAAATGACATAATAACTTGTAGCGTTTTACATCGAATTATCTCGGGGTGTAATCTGATATTACTAAATGTTAGTTTAATATTACCACCAGTATTACCAACAGAGGCACTCACTGATGACAGTTATAAATAAAGCAACGGCACGAATCCGGGTTTTATCGCAATCCTACCTACCATCCAGCCATGGTAGCGGCGTGGTATTAGCGAAATATAGATTGACGTTCGATCTCAAGACCTAGCTTTTTGAAAGTAGTTGAAGTTCGTCAGAGGAATCTAGACTCAGCACGCAAATAAGCGCTATCTAACGCAAATAACTCATATAAACATGAATACAATAAATATATTGTATTGGATTTATGTGTATATTGGATTCATGTCGCCCTCATCTTATAATAACTACTAATTTAAGTTTAAGCGAAAATGTCAAACGTAACTAAGCGCTATAGGTTATAAGTTTCCTAATATTCCAGTGAATTTCATCTCAACTGCTCAGTGAAATACAATTTTTCAGATGTTTTATTATTCCGGACGAACACAAATGGGTTGAGTAATATATTGTATAAATAATACGATTTTGTGACTTTGTTTCTTATTTATAAAGTTAAATACGGCTATAACTTCGATATGTTTCTACATGCTTATGAATTAGAGATGTGAAGCTGGCGACTTTATATTCTAACCTAGTAAAGTCTCCTGCGACTTCTATGATGGAACACTCCCACTCTGACTAAGTATACGTCGCCGTTTCCGCTTCAGCCGCGTACGTTTCTTTATAACTTGAAATCGTTGCAATACTTTATAATGTTCTGTTCGTGCAAGCTGCAAGTTTACTTTTAAAGTTTATTTTATTGATTAAGATTTTTTTTATTGTTATTATTTGTAAACGATCACTTCTATAAAGCAAACAAAAAAACATCCAAATGATTCAAGTGGTTTATAAGTATTAGTGATGTTTATGTACTTGTAATTAAATAATTTCTAAAGTTTAATTGCATAAAGAATTAAATAAATAAACAAATAAATGTTTATCTGTATATAAGAGTGATGATATAAAGTTCAGCTTAAATGAATAAAATCCCACGTCGGATAAATGAGTTTCGACAAATTATACCGACATAATATTAAGCATATATCAATGGTTATCGCGCCGGCCAGCCAGGCCAGTGACTAGCGGCACGCTGTGATAAATTGCCCACACAGAACACCGCATGCTGCTAACTGTATGGATAAAATTCGCTTTCATTAATTAAATCATTAGTTTTTTATGTTATAAGAAAGCTAAGAAGCAGAAAAACATTTTGAGAAAACTCGGATTCAAATTCGACCTAATTTAAGAGTGGGGACTCGTTTTCCTTTTGTTTTTCTGTGTTGCAAAGGTCAGATGGCAGTCACTCTGTGTAAAAACTGGTGCCTGGTCAAATCCACCAGACTTGAGAGAACATCCCGATATCATCTGATATGAAATTAGATGAAGCTAAGATGCAAAATATTTGCAAATAAGCAGTCGGCTCTTTTGAATGTACGAGACAAGTGTCTACAAGAATTTGTCAGGTGGTAGATTCCTACTCGGGCAGGTTACAGCACTCTACCATCAGTGATATTTATGGTAGACAAAACTTATGTTCACCTCGCCTACATTAAGTAAGGCGATGGTACCAATCTTTACAGCATTCTATCATTTCTACTACCTAGGAAGGTAGTAAAAATGATAGAATGCTCTAAAGATATGTATGCTGCATAAGTCGTTAACATCGCACTTTTTTAAAAAAAAGTCGTTGAGCCTAAGATGTGTTTTGCGAAAACCTCAAATGGAGCCATCCAGTCATTGCTTATTTGAAAGTTTACTTACTTAAGTTACCTTACTTTCCAAAAACAAAACAACGACGTACCTCTTACATCTGGATCTACTGACGTCGACATAACTTTAGTACTTTCCGTTGTTATATTTTCGGTTTGAAGGTTAATTTAGGTAAACATACGCATTAAGCTATAATATATTATATTACGCATAAGCTAACATTCTAACCAATCTCAGATTGGCAACGCATCATTACCTTCAAATACTATAAAAAAGGCAATTTGGGGTAATTCTATCTCAAAAACGCTAATAAGCTGAAAGCTTCGTAAAACTGAAAGTCCTAGAAATACTAGTTTCCGAATATTTCTCATCACAATGTCTTTCAGCCGGTTTAATTTGTAGTTAGCTAGATCTTTTGATCTTATATCCTTTATGAAAGTTGAAACGGTTCGGATAATGATTAAATAATGCATATACATGGCAATTCGCCAACTTTTTACATTGCATTTCCTAGCGTTGGCTTATATCGCATACTCTGCAACAAAAAGACGTGCGTTATATCGTGTACGCTGCAATAAAAAGACGTGCGTTATATCGTGTATGCTGCAATAAAAAGACGTGCGTTATATCGTGTATGCTGCAATAAAAAGACGTGCGTTATATCGTGTATGCTGCAATA
>DVZL01001664.1:0-17040 GCA_018236625.1 Lasaia peninsularis
ATGGTGCGTTGCCAACCTGAGGCTGGGATGGTAAGCCTCTTGCGTGAGAAAGTTTACCGGCTACCCTACCCTCCAAAACAGAACGCGACAATGGCGAGAACTGACGCTATTGTGACAGGAATAGGTAAGGCCGTGGTACCAATCTATTTCCTTTTAACCTTTTTACTTTGATTAAAAAGAACTAAAATGAGATAAAATACTATTAGTTTGTATGTGACAGTTTTACAGGCGTTTAGTTTAAACCTCGAAGGTTTTGGGTAAAAAGCCGGCAAATTGACTTAGGTACAAAGGTTATTCTTAACTTCTGTTTTAGCCCTGATGATGCTGTAAAGGCGAAACCGACCGACTATTTCAAAAGTTATTTTCAATTATGAGTAATCTGTAAAAAAGTACATGTATATTTCATTTAAAATATGTACATGTGAAAGTTTCAACAAAAGCCAACGATAAATATTATTAAATGTAAAATTGTACATGTTTTAAATAGTCTCTTTGAATCTCTTTCATTATTATTTTATTTCAATAAACTAAACATTTGGAAAAAATAACTTGATTATAAATATGTCACATTTCAATAATTGTAAAAGTTTTTATACTTACTTAATCTAACAAATACATTTTTGATTACTTAATATCAAATTTACTTTTAATGGGTAATTACTTATCTAATACCTATAACGAGCAAATCTTATAGCGATTTATATAGCGATTTCGGAAACGACTGCAACGGTTTTCTTGAAATTTTGTATATAGGGGGTTTCGGGTGCGATAAATTGATCTAGCTATATATTTTCAGGTTTCGTTTATTAATCGAGTTTTCATTGAATTTGACCTATATCATTATAATACAAAGCTAAATTTCGCTGACATTCACGGAATTAGAATAGCTCAGTTGGTAAACCGGGCGCCTATAATGCAGGAAGCCCGCGTTCAAATCTCGATCGGATTGTTCATTTTTTTTTTGAGAAACTCTTTCTCACGTTTCCAAAGCAAATACAATTCCAAAAAAAACCTGATGTACTAAAAACACCGAGCAAAGCTCGATCATCCAGGTACTTTTTTATAAACAGGCAATCTAGTCTACAAAAAATAATAAGATGAATGAAATTTGACGATGGCTTACATGTGTTAAAAAAAGCTTTCACGTGATAGTATAATTAGGTTTACTACCTCTACATAACAAAACAGTAGTATATACGAAAAATGCTTACAAATAAATATAATACGTGTTTACCTGAGCAGAAAGGGTCACGATTTGATCCAAAACTCTACCCTTCAAACTAGAAAAGGAGAGTGTTATTATACTTGTCCGAGCTTTTGGTTGGAAAGTAGTTAGCTTGTAATTTAAGTAAGGTTGGGTACAACAAGGGGAAAACCTATATATTTTTGACATTCATGACATTTGCCAATGTTGCCAACCTACAACTAGTACGTAAAGCACGTTTAACGGATCTTTGCGTAAGGTTGTGAAATTATGGAAAACCAAGTACGTCATACTTTGTATTTCAATAGCTGGTGTTCGTTTTTGCAAACGATATAGATCTTCATTATTCTGTGTTAGGGTTCCGTGTTCATTGTGGCGTTAAAATAGTTTTTTTATAAATACAATGTACTTAGCTGTTATTCGCGGTTTCGTCAGAATTTAAATCATTGAAAACCACTTGAGCGATTGACATAGTGAAATTCCTTAGATGGTGTGGAAAATCTCCGAAACCGACATATTTTTACAAAGAGAGTAATGAGGGTGGAGGAAGTTCCACAAGTATGTTGAAGTCGTAACACTTGACTCTTTGCCTACCCCGAACGGGGCTTGGCGTAAAGACATGTGTGTCTTCAAATGACCATGCAAGACTTTATCAAAATCAAAATATTGTAATGTTCGTATCCCCAAAGGGGTAGGTGGAGAACATATTTATGCACCCACGATTAGCCGTCATTAGGTACCATCATATGTCAGATGGCAAGTCCGTCGCCATATTGGACACAAATCCAATCCCAGGCAAAGTTTTTTTTTAAATTAAGAACAAATTGCTCCACCCGGCAATCGAACCCGGAACCTCGCGCGTCAGAATCGAACACTGACCTACTACACCCTACCATACTACGCTCTACCACAAAAGCAATAATGTTAATTTGTATAATAATGTGGGTCACGTAGACGATAATCAATTTATTGGTTAATGAATGTAAAAAGTCTAAGCCATAACCAATATACTCTTATATTAAGCATTTGTGTCAATCATGGCTAAATATAAGAGCTCCAATACGTAGTATTGCCTACTCACTCTAAACTAATCAACCTCACTTTCTGTCTAAGGCAAAACAAGCCGGTCTCGGGAGAGTGAGATAGCCGGCCCTATGAGATCTTTAATATTCCATACAGGTTATGAGTGTAATTTACCTCCATTATGGCTATACTTTTTTAATTTATATTTCCTTTAGTTGACAAGGCTGTAATAGGCTTTAATATCAACAAAAACCTGTCATGATAGTCATGAGCGAACAATTTGTTTATTTTACTGTTAGAGTCCTACGAATGTTCTACTTTGTAACGAGCCACGAAGTAACCCTTTTCACCTTTATCGCTTACATCAATGGCTAACCTTTCGATATTTTATTACTTAAATGCCTATTTACTCACGTGAATATTCTTTTTTAATACTGAATATTAGTAATTGTATGCTTTGAAATATATGTTTTAATTTATTGCTGTTATATTGTATTGTTATATTACTTGTGTGATTTGTTCATAACAAATAATCATAATTTAAGGCAGTAAGACTACGAAATACCGACTTCAAATTCATTATGATGTTAAGATAAGACCCAGAAAGGCAAGAAGAGACCAACTCTTATACGAAACACATTCGGTCGAATTGATAACTCTTCCTGTTAAAATACTGGTTTAGTTTAAAATAAGTTTTCTATTTTAACTCAATCTTATTAAAATCCAGATCTAATTTGTCCACATCAAGACGTGACGACCCCATCGCCATATAGTGGAAAATTAGTAGTTTGATTACTTGCTTATCCCTCAAGTGTTGCCAGTCTAGTGTGTAACTGATGGTAGAGACCTGTGCTCCAGTTTGCCCATATTATAACAAATGCAATAAATAAATATCGTCACGCCTATATCCTCGAAAGGGGATAGGGGATAGGGTTCATATGCATCCACGATTAACCAACGATAGGTCCCATGATGTGACATGTGACAAGTTCTTCGCTATATCCAGAAATCCCGAGTTTCCGCACGATGTTTTCCTGCTTCATAAGACTACTCAGAAAATGCGGGGTCTGAACCTGAACTACCAAAATTTAAGTCCAAAGCTCGCACCACCGGTGCTCGTATAGACTACGTATAGATTGGTACCATATTATTTACTAGTTTCGTATTAGACGGTAAGGTTGTCAGTAGACTTGCACATCCAGTTTTAAACCCTGACCATAATATAAAGGCATACCAATAAAATTTATAGTGTCTATAAGCAGGGGTTTGCTATTTAAATAAAAAAAAAACTCGACAATTAGAGATTAGATCCCGGAATATATTTGTTAGTTATATCTTCTGTTTATAGATGTTTTATATATATAATAATTACCTCTCAATTAATTCGTAAGTTCCGTATATTTTGAGTTTTTGTGTTGAGATTGATAATTAAATTTGTAATTTCAATGTTGAATTTAAATTACATGATTATTCATATAGATACATATATATTATTTAATATTTTTTGCCTTTGTAAAATATTTAAAGAAAACGACATAAGAGACTTTAAATTGCCAAAATTATTTAAAAAATCGCTATGTCTTTTTAAGCCCGTCTTTGGCTCATCATTTTTTGGTAGTATTTCACAATAAAGATTACCTAGCTTACTAAATGATAATCTTCAAAATCCATTTCTAATAGAGTAGTAGTAGAGTTTGAAAGAGATGACTCTACCGAGTTGGTATCGTCACTTCTACTCCTACTACAATATCGTCAGCGGTTATTATTATAATATGTCAAGGGTATCTGATAAAGTTACTCCCGTAGGAAGCCGCAGGTTAGCAACAAACCATTACTGTCTTTGTTATCACTAAGTATCTACAATTTACTACAAAAATCCAGCTTGTTTACCATAAACATGTGTTATTAAAAAAAACATAAGAAATAAATATAAATCATAAACTTAACGAGTTACGGAAGAGTAAAAGACTTCAACGCATGTGTCGCATGAGTAATTATTGATAAAAATTATGACGATTATTAAAATTTTATATGGTTTAGGCATTGTTTGTATACTTTGCTGGGAAACAAATTACTGTTTTGAAAAAGGTTTCTACTTAAAATTTACCAAGGTACCATGTAGAGGTGTACGCCCCCCAAGATAAAGTCGTAAATAATAATAGATGTGGCAAAAAATATGCAACATAGAAGTAGTTTGTTTGGATAACTAAATAACTTTAATTAATTAATCTAAATTGTCATCCCAACTTTATCAATTTGCTACTATACAAAATTAAAAATTAAAACATTAATGACGTATAATAAAACATATAAATAGAAATTAAGAATCTATTTCATAATATCTCCGCAATGTTTGTGGAGTTATGCTCGCGGTCCACATTAATTAATTATTATAGTGGAGTGGGATTGAAAGAAAGTGTCGCGGTATAGATGATGCTTTAATGGTTTGGCCATGTAGAAATAATGAAACATAAAAGATTGACAAAACAGATATATAATGCGAAAGTGGATGAATATAACTAACCAGGGAGACCTCGGTTGACATTCCAAATAGCTTGCGCATTGTGAAGCGCATGTTTCTATAAAGAGAAAAATTAACGTGGAGGAAGCTAAGCAAGTATGCAGGGATCGCGACACTTGACACTCGAAACCCTCTGCCTATTCCGCGAGCAATCTGGCGTGAAGATATATGTGTGTGTATTTATATTGCATAAGGTTGATCGAAAAAAAAACAATGTGTGAAATCCAAAAAACTAAACCATCGCTATAAAAACCTAAAAAAAATCTGATATTCAAGAAAAAGTGATAAACAGTATTTTCATAAAGCCTTACAGTGAAATTACAGTGTAAGCATTTTGATCCCAATTTTGTATATTATAATATTCATATAGTTATTATGAAATTGTGTCAATACAAATATTGCGAATAATTAATATCGCATCCTTGTGAATTGATTTATTACACTTAATTAAATACAATTTCAATCAAAAACACAAAGTTAATTAATTTAAAATAGTTCTTAATGGTACACATAATTACCTGTTACACAAAAATTTGCAAAATAAATGACTGTCTACATATACAACTCACAGACACAAAAAAAATACAATTTCGAATTTAGAATACGTCTAGAACAGATCTCACAAAATCAAACTTGATAACTGCGAGTTTGTAATCGTACATCGCTGCATTCGCGCTAAAATTCGAATCTATTTCGGGCCAAGCGTTCGCGCGGTTAGAGGCCTAACTCGGTACTGACACCTGACAGTCAGCTGGCCGGCCGGTCCTATGTCACGTCTAGTCCCAATCTCGCATAATGTGAAAGGAAGTATATGGAGCTGATATTATCACCATTGTTTCAATGTTTCTTAAAATATTTTAAACCAAGCTTGAATGATGCTTACATAAAAACGTGTTTAAGCAAATAAGTAACTCTCTTGCTGCAAAAAGCCAAACGTCGCCGACAATACTATAGATGTAATTGGTGTGTCTCATATAATAGAATTAGATTTAATTTTCAAATAGACGTTTAAAATTTTTGGTACCACGTTTAATATTTTTATACGGAAAAATAGGACATATATACTCGCTACCACTGTATCCCACTACGTCCCACTATACAGAAAATGATATGATCTAATTTCAGACATAAGTCACTATTAGTAGTATATATTAGTAAGTAAGAGTCCGCGACTTCATTCGTCAGGATTTTAGACGGTTTTTATAACGTTTTTTTTATCACATTAGAAGGCTAACAAGCAGATAGATTTCCTGATGGTAAAAAATACCCGTCGCCTATAGACACCAAAGGTGGAAATGGTGCGTTGCAAACCTGAGGCTGAGATGGTAAGCCTCTTGCGTGAGTAATTTTACCGAATACCCTACCCTCCAAAACAGAACACGACAATGACGAGCACTGACACTATTGTGGCAGAAATAAATAAGGCTATGATATCAATGCGGACAAAAAAGACTCTACCACATATTCAATATCATAGTGTTGGTGACAAAAGACCCTGTACTCGCCTCTTTCTAGCTGCATGGTTGGATGGCAGTTGGCCTATTATTGGCATATTCTGCAACAGAGCCTGGACCAACACGGGGTAAACGTAAATCCCAATCTAGTGCGTTCTAGGATAAAATTACCTTATAAGTTGCTATAATCTTCTCTATCCTTCAGTAAAAATTTAATCACATTAGTCCAGGAATGCCAGACATTAACTCAGGTAAATAGGAAGATAACCAAAAAAAATTAATAAAGTGGTTTGGTTA
Source organism: Lasaia peninsularis (assembly GCA_018236625.1). Lineage (NCBI taxonomy): Eukaryota > Metazoa > Arthropoda > Insecta > Lepidoptera > Riodinidae > Lasaia > Lasaia peninsularis. Next base: position 6,500 of record DVZL01001664.1, read on the forward strand.
TAGTCATATACAAAATATGAGGAAACGTTTTCCAAAAATCATAAACAGATTCTATAATTTTATTTTATGTATGTGTAATCAATCATTCTTTATACTTTCTTTATTTTTTGCTAAATTCGTTCCAGATATTAGTCACATATCGAACAGAATTGCCGCCAGTATCTATTTTTTTTTAAACCAATAAGCTTAGCATAGTGAACCTCGACTCACCTGATGGAAAATGAAGAAGGGTTCAAAGGTGCCTATTCACTTTTTCTTTAAAGCCACTTAAATTGTAATATTCTGGAAATACCTTCCCAAGCAGAGAGTTTCAATCCTTGGCCGTTCTAATAATAAAAGAGGAAGAAAATCTTTTTGTTCGTGTTAAAGTGATGCCCCGCAGTCCGCCTCGAGTTACGGTTGAGAAATGGAGCTGGTGGAATTAGACCGTGAAGTTCCTGGTCACACTCATCAAAGTGCATCCTGTAAGAAACCAAAAGACTAGCAACTCTGCGACGGTGTTCGAGATTAAGCAATTTTGTTCTGAAGAGTTGTGACTTTAAACTTTCAGGATTTTTTTTAGGAATAATCTGTGTAACAATCAAACATGCAATATGTCGTCTAAGTAAACAAAATAACTTTAAAACCACTAATCTTGATCAATAGGACCTCTATAAAATCTAACAAAAAATCATCAGAATCTTTTATAATTGACAGAAAAAATGAAGGAAAATTGAGAACGGCCTCTTTTTTGTAATCGGTAGAAAATTAATTTGCATAAGTGCTAAATAAACAAGGGCTATACGTAACATCCTAAGGTCGCAGGAAAGCTTGTGAAAATGTTGTCTTAGCCGTTATCATTATCAGTTTCGTTAACAGAATTGTTGTCTAGAGAACAAATATTGCGATGTTTTGTGAAACTCAACTCATAGTTGAACCTTAGAAGATAAACATCATAATATGAAGATAAAATTCGTGAATTTGTTTGCAGAGATCTCTAGAACCAGACTAAATTCACAGTAGTTTAGCAGTTAGAGCTTCGGAATTCCATTACGTGAGTCCATGTTCAAACCCAATGAGTTTTTCTAACTAAAACGCATTTTACGTCCAACGTTGCAGAAAAACGTGCTGAGGAAACCCGAATTCGTGTATTTGTTTTCTACCTTAGATATATTCATGAAATTATTTTATTCCATTTGAGTATGTTCGAGTTTTATATGATCTGTCATTATTTTATCCTAAATCTGAATCAAAATCTCCTCCTTTGTAGTGGATAAAAAAACTGCCGATTCTAGGCAGTATGTTATGTGGAACCAATCTTGAACACAGACCCAATTATAGACAGTCTCAAATTTTTTTTTCACGTAAGTAAATCTGTATTCCAATACTGACAACATTCGAAATGTCTGTTTAACTGGCAGTTGCCACATAAATTCCTGTTGCCTGTTTGGTCCTTTTCTGTTTAGTGAGTCAAAAATTAAGAGCGCTGTACCGCAAAATAAAAATGTCTGTCTGTTACGCTTTCACGCCTGAACCACAGAACCAATTTTGATGAAATGTTGTACAGAGATAGAGTAGACCTTGAGGAAGACATAGGCTACTTTTTAACCAACTACATTAAAAAGAGGGTATGTTTTTACGCGACTAGTATTATAAGTAGGAAAAATGTGTGCCCTTTGAAAGTTGTCTGTATTATTGAAATAATTCACGCGGGCGAAGCCGCGGGCGGACAGCCAGTATTTTATATATTGCATTTAGTATTGTTGGACTCAAGGTTTATATGGTCCATCTGTCTTAACCAGTGATTTGAGCTATGCTTTGAGAGAAGACATATATCCCTTTTAAGATTAAACATTTCCTACTTCGCTGAGAACTTGTAATAGATAATAATAGAAGAATTGTAATAGGTAATATTCACTTTCCATTGTTCAATTCAATAAAGTTTTTATAATTTGCATAAATACATAATATGATACGTAATAAATAAACGTCGTAAAATCAGAATATGTACGTATTAATGTGCGAAAATATATACCTATTGTTACATGAAGTCAGTTTTGTTAATTCATTTTTTGCTCTTGTAAGACTTTTGCTCTAAAAACGAATAGATCTGAAACAATTTGTACTAGTTAAAGTTGTTAGATAAATAATTTATATCTTGTGCTTGTGAATAATTACTAAACATATTTCAAACGAGAGTTAAAATAATGTTGCTTTTGGGTTCCGTACCTACTCAAAGGGTAAAAATAGGAATCCACTAGTCTTAGTAGTATTGGTAGATGAATAATGGAGTCTTCCGCTATCCATCTGTCTATATGTCTGTTGCCAGGCTGTATCTCATGAACCGTCATAGCTAGACAGTTGAAATTCTCACAAATGATGTATTTCTGTTACCGCTATAACAACACATATTAAAAACAGGATAAAATAAATATATAAAAGGTTCATACAACAAACGTCATTTTTTTGCCGTTTTTACAGATATCGGAATCTTTCGTGCGTGAGTTCGACTCGCCTTTGACTGATTTTTCTATTTAAAGGAGATATTTATAATGCATAATGACGTATAACTCACCTGTTAACAAGTGACGTATAGTCTAGGATGGAGATAAACTTGCTAGATGCAGCTATTCAATCTAGCTTTAAACACGAACAAATTGTAATTGTTAGGGAATACTGCTTTAGGAAGAGAATTCCAATCTTTAACAGTAAGAAAATTGGAACAAGAGGCGATAATTTTAGTTTTAGTTCGAGGTTCATCTTTAAATGGATAATATTTATCTGTGCTTCTCGTGGTACGATTGAAAAATGGTGGTGTTTTTTTAATCTTTTTTTAAATAACAGATATATGTGTTATTACTAGATTTGATCATTTATTAGATAATTAATGAATGTGAAAGATGCTACGTATGTAAGAAACATGACACTTGACACTCGATAGTCTCTAAGTACCTACTTAGTGTGAAGATATGTTTGTATTAGAATTACTCATTTCAAAAATTAACTTATATATTAATTAAATAACTTATAAATTTAAAAAAAACTAAGCAGCCTGATGTACTCTACGTCATATTCATAACTTCCTTCTAATTGGTTAGCAAGTTCTCTTCAATTATATCATGTATTTTTTACTTGGTTGATATTTTAAAAAGCATTAAACCGATTGTACTAAAAATGATACGCAACCAACTCGAAAGTTCTTTATCTTACAAAATAAGAATCGTTAATTTTACAGTTTCATTGAGAACCTCCTTTTTAAGTCGGATAAAATATAAACAAACATATTTCCCAACATTCACAATTAAAAGATTAAAAGTTATTATAATTTTTTTAGCACTTTGTAATTATTAAAACTAAACTCTAAAAATATGCATGGATTTTTCTGGAATGCTCTCAAACAAAAAGTGAAAAGTGACAAGGAATGCTTAGTAACCAACCCAGGCAGCTCGTAAGAGGCGGGCACTGGTTCTATTGTCACCAACACCGTGACACTTACTAGGTGGTAGAGTCTTGCAACGACTCGCCCGGATTGGTACCACCGCCTAACCTATTCCTGCCACGAAAGCGACAGTGCTCGCCATTGTCGTGTTCTGATTTGGAGGGTAGGATACCGGTAAACTTACTCCCGCAAAAGACTTACCATCCCAGCCTCAGGTTGGCAACGTACCATTTCCACCTTTGGTGTCTATACGTGACTTGTATTTCTTACCATCAGGAAATCAGTCTGCTTGTTTGCATTCCATTATCATAAAAAAAGTCGTTTTCTCTTTCTCTAATTTTTGTCAGTTAGAACTTATCTCTCAGATTGAAACTCAGGTCTGTCATGATAATTTCTAAACATTGATATGCAATACATAGAATTTGTAAAAGAATGACATAAGTAAGTGAAACTAGTAGATATTATCAAAGTCATTTCGTGCTTTCTTAAAGCTTCTGTTCCAACATAATGCGACTCATCCACGAACATCAAGTATTCAAACCGGCCCTCTATTCTGAATTCTGATGTTCTAATAAAACTTCCACAAATGGAGTTAAATTACTTTCTCTTTTTATTCAGATTGCTAACATTTACGAGACTTGAATTTTAACATTTTTACAAATCTTGTTTATTTATACTCATTTTAATGTACCTACTCGGTTTTTTGTGAGTCGTATTAATATTTTACTACTGTCTTTTAGATGAATTACATATTACCAATAAATATTTGGAAAAAAAGTTTTTATTTTTAATCAACTTCCAAGATAATTTAAACCTTAAAAACGTTTTACTGAATGAATTTCGTATATTTTATAGGATAAACCATCGAAACACACATTTGTTTTAATGGTAAGAGACGAATGTGGCCTATAAAAACCATAAATGTTATAGGTGTATCGCTAATCTGCGACCGGAACGCTAAACCTAATATGCCATGATACCAGCTGCCCTGTTTTCAGAAACAGATCATGTCACTATCATTATGAATGTTGGAGTATATAAGGCGGTGAAACCTTACCAGAGCAAGTTGCTGCACAGCACTCTACCACCGTATCTACACTCTACTAGAGTAGTATTGTAGGTAAAGAGTGCGCTTAGGTTACGAATAAAAATAATTTATTTAGTTCATCAAATTTACACATACTTAGAAACTATACGATCTCTGCTTCCTAAAATAGGTAAATATCTCTGTTATAGGATAAGCGCGCTTCTTATGAGACGCCAAGCTGGAAGGCAGATGGTATAATCTACAACACATCATTTAATCTTTTTAAGACCCGTCAATTTTTTTTTGAGTAATACTAATGCATGTTTACCTCGTGTTCCGTTGTAAAATAGGTCAACTGCCTTCTATCCAGGTAGCTCGTAAGAGGTGAGCACAGGGTCTATTGTCACCAAAACCGTGACATTCACTAGGTGGTAGAGTCTTGCAACGTCTCGGCCGGATTGGTACCACCGCCTTACCTATTCCTGCCACAAAAGCGATAGTGCTCGCCATTGTCGTGTTTTGGTTTGAAGGGTAGGATAGCCGGTAAACTTACGCAAGAGGCTTACTATCCCAGCCTCAGGTTGGCAACGCACCATTTCTACCTTTGGTGTCTATAGGCGACGTGTGTTGCAATCAGGAAATCCGTCTGCTTGTTTGCCTTCCATTATCATAAAATAAAAATAAATAAATAAAATAGTTCTTGTTTATCTAGATACAAAAAGTAATAGATTGAAGGATTAGACAAAGGCACAAATTTATTCATAGGCAACGTTATGTTTTTGAAATCGACTGAGAATCGAACTTGAATTCTCATACGTCAAAAACGTCCTAATTGAAATAAGTCGACTGGTTTTTATCATGTTATTGTGTTTAATATATTAAAATTTTCACTGTGGGCTAAACCTAAATTTAAGCCTTTAGCTGTATCGAAAATAAAACCATATTTGTTAATAGTGAGTTTTTAGGAGAATAAGGAATATGCACGTGTCTTTTTTATTTTTTTAAACAATATTTCAAGTAATTGTATAACTGAAAAAAAATATAACACCTTCAAAATAGTGATAAATAAGCTAAAAAAAAATATCTAAAGTATCATCATTTTCGGATGATTTAAACACTGTCATTTTAGCGTGACGTCACCGTCCACCGGGAAATGAGAACAATAATTTGTCAACGAAGTGAAATTAATTGAAGTGTTATCACACTTTACTTAATTAATTTCGCAATATATATAATAAATATTGTTTTGTCCCTATGTGCGAAAATTTTCATATTATGCCCAAAAATGCAAAAATAAGGATATCAATTGACGTGGCGTTGACATTGGACCGTGACGTTACGTCCTGACTTTCCATTTTCGAAATTTGCGAGGGAATTTCAAAAATACTACTTTTAAAGAATTAATTTTATTAACAAAAACTTGTATATTGGCAAAAATATTTATGTGGGTATATTTCTTCAGCATTAAAAATTACACATTATTTTTTTCGGCCATATCTAAATCACACGCATATTCCCGATTACAATACAGACGGGATCACAATCTATACTAGTATAAAGTTTATTTTTTAATTGTTTACATCCACTAATCATTGCAATTACATATAGTAGCTTACAATAATGGATTTGGCCTTAAAGAATAAATAAATAATAAAATTAAGATCTTTGGGAACAATTTAATAGGTATGTGGAGATCAGTTGGCAAGTGATACAGGAACAAAAAAATTGTAAGTAATAATAAAATTCTATTAATATTATCAATGAAATTTGTGATGTCATTCATGTATGTATATTTTATATACAAAAAAAAAATTAAAACACCAGCAAAGGACAGAAAATTGCTACATTAATGTTTTCTGTGAATAACTCAATAAATTAATTCATGAACAAAACCAGGGAACTCAGCAAGCTATCATATAATACATAGGTGTTTGCTTCTATTCAAAAAGTAAATAACTAGTTAAAATATTTACTATAAGACATTTATTGCTATGAAAATACTTAATTAAATAAATATAGCCGTGCTGTAGTCTAGCTTCCTACACTTAGTGCCAAATAAATGATCAAGGCAAGAACACATTTATTACAAAGTATTTTCATTGTCAATATATCATGTTTAAAATTAATAACACCAAGGCTTTCAGTTTTTTTTTTACTTTGTTATGTTTTAATACACACAAGAAACAATAAATCTTAGTTTATAAAGTCATAAATTTGTTAAGATTTTAGAAGTTTGTTATACAATAAAATTTTAATGTTTCTTTTTTCCATTCCCTCATGGGCAAATATATATGTTTTTACAATAAACTTCCTGACCATGTGGGATAACAAAAATCTCTGCCTTTAAAAAAATAAAAAAAAATTGTAGAATATGTGGGTGATAATAATACTTGGGAATCTCTCTTTCTAATCTATTTTATTGTTATATGATGTTATATAAATGTATTTAGAAAATAAGGAAGAAGACAAGCCTGCTGCATTCTTTTTCCGGATCTACTCAATGAGTGGCCGCATTCTGATCTGGTAAATTTTAGAATTATATGGACAAAAGAAACACTTGTAAGGTTGTTGTAATATGAAATAAAATATTTTCTATTTCATTGAGAATGGAAGAAACTCTATATCCTAACACTTCAATGGTAGACTTAATAAGAATATGCAAATAAAAAACCAAAGAGATGTAGGACTGCACTAAGGCTAATTTTGAATATAAAGTTTCAAATTTTACTTCATTGTCAGTAAATAACAATAATGTATATTGCAGTTTTTTTTATTGTAACTATACATTTAAATTTCATTTTAATAGGAAGCTGTAAAAGGGTACACCGAGAACATTGAGCAAAAAATGTCCCAAATTGTCTACATAAAAATTGTAAGAAGAACTATTAATATCGCGTAACTAACCTGTACATTTGGTTCACTGGCTTGAATTCCAAAGTAAAACCAAGTTCTATTCCCATTTTCAAATTCTGTGCCTGCACAATCTGGTCGGGTCCATAAATTAAACTCATAATCAGGAAATTCTGTTGTATTCGTCTTGGGATTTACAACTGGCACTGAAATGTTAAGTGTGTTAAAAAGTTTAAGGGAAACACAATCAGCTTTTGAAAAAAAACACTTGTCATTTATCCTTTGACAATGGACTTTGTTACAAAAATATCAAATATTAAAAATTCTTCACCTCTCAGTTCAGCAGGTACCCTCTCAACGTGTCCTAGATTTCCTGAATCAAAATTATGTATGAAATGAAAACCTCCACACTCTATTATGTTATTGTGATCCATTACTAGACTTTAATGGACTACATTCTACAAAAAAACATAAACATCACTTTGTTCTTAAAGTTTCTGGACAAAAAACACCTTCATAATTTTATTGCTGAAGATCCGTAAATAATAATAACCATGTTCGTAAATTCAAAATGACACTAAAATATTAAAACTTCACTGTTTTTCTAAACAAAAATTATGTAATTTTGTTGACATCGATTGACGGCAAACAGCTGATTTATTATATTGGTGATCTTTTTTTAACAGATTAAAGATTTAAAACGAAAATATACGTTATAACTGTTTTATAAATAAACACGAAAATTTATATTGTTTTGTTAACAAATTTAAAGTGATATATTAATTTTCATGAAAAATAGGATTGTCACTTTTGTAACATTATTAGATTTTATTCAAGATGGCTGCCGTGCCAATTCAATTTTTCATTTCAGTTTTCACAGACAACAAAATAGAAAAGTAAACTGCCAGTAACAAAAATGAAACATAAAAAATTTATATTCTTGTGAATTTCGTTTTGTGGTTTAGTATGAGAGCATGTTTTCTCCAATATTTTTATTATTATTCATTCAATATTAATAAAATAGACACAATAAAAATAACTTTTTAATATTAAGTTCCACTCCTTACTCTGGGGACCTCAAATAAGTGATTGTTTAACGCACGTTACTTTAATCACATCAAGTAAAGTGTTTTTATAATCTAATGAAAGGAGCATTGATCATATTTTTCACATCAACCCAAATGCGCTTACAGCTTATGCTAATCACCACTATCTGATAAGCAATAGCTAATATCTATCTAAATCTACTTAGGTATGTGACTCTGCCTTGTTAGTTATGGAATCTTGGCTAGTTTTTACATTACACGAGGAGCTAGACATGTCCATAGCTCGAATGTCTAGATAAATGTTATGAGTTTTTGACTATAAAAGAATTTTAACATAATATAAAAATGTAACTGATCAAATTTCGACTAAGAACATTTATAAAGTTATCGAACAATAAGTGAATTTAAGTGTATTATTTAGCTAATCATAATTAGTTATATTGATAAATAAAAACTATTTCTAAAACTTATCTTAATCCAGTTAGTTTGATTAATAAAACCCAGGCGTCACTTCTAAAATTGCCTTAGCTACAAATAATACTAAATTGTGTTAATGCTTGAATACGCCATGACCGATATTAGTTTGGACTTTTATGAATTTTCATGAATTTCGTCTATATTGTACTAGATGGAGCGAATACAGCTATAATGTTTTATTTATGTAATAACATACATACATACCCCCATGTTATCACGCCAAGGCCCTTACGGCGTAAGCAGAGACTATTGAGCAGCAAGTGGAATGATCTACATACTTGCCTAGACTCATCCACTTTTATTATTCTCTTCATACAAACACGCCGGTTTCGGTGGTGTCAAGACACCACCCTCGGACAATACACAAGCTATTTGGTAGTGGAATCCTTTAACCTAGGTCTCTCTGGGTATCTACAGCCATCCACATTCGCATTATAGGTATATCTGTTTTGTCAATCTTCTACCTTCATTCTTTCTACATGACTGAACCATCGCACCATGCCCTTTCTCATTTTTACACCGATAGGTACTTTCTTTAAATCCTTCTCATTCTTTGATCTTAGTATTACGAATGCGGTCCGTTACTTCACACATATTTTTGGGCGAACGACAAAATTATAATATTAATAATACAGGTCTTGTGACAGTTATTAAATGTGTTAGTTTTTAATTTGATTCAATATTTTTCTTGTAACAATCTAGACTTTTGTATAGACTCATCCGACTTAGGTTATTTTACTTTCTTCAAGATGCGTTGTCAAACTAGCGCTAATCAGTGAATATTCGTCAAGAAAATTTTGGCTACCTTAGTACTAGGGTGTATCAGCTAAATCTAACATTTCATAATGTTTAGGGTAATTTTTACCTAAAGGGTAAAAATGGAACTCTATTACTAAGATTGCGCTGTCCGGTAGTAGATGTAAGTATTTCTGTAGCCGACAAATACTAAAAACAGAATACCGAAATATATAAAGGGTAGGAGGTACCTACTCCCATACAACAAACAATTTTTTTTGTAGTTTTCGTAGGTAGGCACGCAACCCTTTGTGCGCGTGTCCGACTTACACTTGGCCGATTTTTTGTTTTTTTTATCTGCATATTTACTAGTATTTATCACATTGTGATTTATTTTACAATAGCTGCGCCAGTGGTACCAATAAGTTTTTATAACTTAAGTCAATTTTCAGAGTAAGAACACCGTGAAGAAAAATATTGAAATTGATCTAATTTCGGATAGGGGAGTGGTTTCGCTTCTAGATTGCAGAGGATTTCTCTTTAAAAATTGGCGTCCTTGGCGGGCTACCTACTAGGGGATTACCCTATATTAGGTAGCCCATCAGATATAGAAACTGGACAAGGTTAGGAGGAGGATTATTTGATCTTTTTCATAGATGAATTTCTACTTCTTACCTACAATATGTGAATCGTGGAAGTACTTACATACTTAGAGCTAGTTTTTTGTGAGTGGTTAGAAGACGACGGAGATATTTTAATAATATTGGAAAGCAAAGAGTAGACGGATACGCTGATGTAGGTGTAGATTATTTCTAATAAATCTATACTTAATATTATAAAGAGGAAAAGCTTGTTTGTTTGTTTGGTTGTAATAAATAGGCTCCGAAACTACTGGACCGATTTTTAAAATCCTTTCACCATTCGAAAGGTACATTATCCACGAGTAACATAGGCTATATTTTATTTTGGAAACAAATAGGGTTCCTTA
>DVZL01001665.1:0-17034 GCA_018236625.1 Lasaia peninsularis
ACATTGCTAGTAATGAGTATGTTACGCTAGTTAGTAATTAGTATACGCTCGTTTTAAGCATGCTAATAAGCATGCCTATTTTTGAGCACGTGTGCAGTACCTTTATTTTGATATGAAATGCAGACACTCAAATTTTGTTTATTTGTATAAATAAACTCGTTACTTTTAGGGTTTCGTTTCCAAACGGTTAAGACGAAGAAATTTTAAACTTAAAACATACAATAGAAGAAAATACTAGAACCCTTAAGGAAAATAGCAGAACTTTGGAATATTTGAAAAATAGTATAAAAGAGAACCAGTTACAGCAGAAAAAGACTTTGGGAAACAGACAGAAAAGAACATTAAAATGTGGGAAAATATAGGGAACTACTTAAAAGAAAAACAGGAACAACACAGAGAAGAAAATCAACAAATTATAAATGATGGAAATAGAAAACTAGAAGAAATTAAACAGTTAATATCAGAAAATTCAGAACAACAGAAAACACGAACCTACGCGAGTGTAGTAGCGGCTCCCGGGAACATTAAACGCCCCGAGAGAGCCGCTCTACACTCGATAGTCATCACATCTAAAGACGAAACAGAATCGGGACAAGAAGTTTTGGATTTCGTCAGAAAAACAATAAAAGCAAAGAAAGAAGTCCTACAAATTGAAAATATAAAAAAAGCGACTATAATACAGTCTCAATATATACAGAATACAGTCTCAGTAAAAAGCTAATATAAAAAATTTTAAAATTAAAAATGAAATTAATTATCACACTAGTTGTGAACCAACTCAAAAAAAGTAAATAATTAAAATATTAGATAAACAAAGTCTTTCTCAACCACGGAGAGGAATTAGAAATGGTCAAATAGTTTGGCCTCAATAAAAAAAAACGGTTCAGACGGTTAAGGGATCCCGTTACTAAGATTGCGCTGTCCGTCTATTTGTCTCTATGTCATCAGACTGTGTATGATTCTTTTTGCTGGTATAACAATTATTACTAAAATAGAATGGTGCACTGGTACCTCTACCCTTTGAGATACAGGCGAAACGATATTTATTTTATTTATTAATTTTATTTAAATTTTTTTGTTTAAAAGTTTTTATTTCATTTCCAATTTTAGCATGTTCGGATCTTACGACTGCAATCTTGCAACAAATTTAAAACAGTTTTCCTCAATCGCTAGAGCTGTAATTTGGACTTTTTGCATAATTCCGGCGATGAAGTAATTTTGTATTGTTAATCTGACATAAATATACAAGTGGCGTAGAATAAATATTGCCTGCTGATTATAAATCTTAGTCGCCCAGTGAAAGGTCCCACAAAGTTTGGTGAAGTTGTTGGCCACGCGTCTTAATAACAAAATACTCATTAAAAAACAATTTTCGTGCGGAACCTTAAGAAATAGGTCTTGCAGTTGATAGACTACATGGTTGCTACATATATTAATTTGTCATATCACCTTCCACTTGTTAATCAAGTGATTGATAGATTGTGTTATGAATTACTAATAGTGACACAATGACAAGAAAATGAATTACGTTTTTGCATTACTAGGTCAATAATACACATGAGATAAATCTTATTCTAGAACCGGTATGTGGCCTTGACCTTGCGTCTGTTGCAAAAAAGTTAATTGCAAATAAACGTGTCTAATATCTAGCCTGAGATCCATGAAGAACCAGACCTACGTCATTTATGGAAAAAATGTGCGAGTGGTGCAGCTTTGGTGTTTGAGTAATTTTGATGTTATCAAGTGTTAGTATACTACAATACTTGCTAACATCATATAGGATACTGGTAAATAAAATATCACCCTTATTTAATTAAGTTTGTAAATCGTCGATTTTGTTTAACGGAACCTTTTGGATACTGTATAAAGCAAAAGACGTCGGCTATTAAAAAAAATGAGTAATACTTGAAAAAGTACATTTGTTTTTCGTTAAAAATATGAATATTTGGAAGTTTCAGCAAGTGCCAACGATGAAAAATTCAGTTAAACTGTATAATCCATCTTTTAATACGGTTAAATATTAATAGATTTCTGGTTATCAATGTCAAAATAAACGATACATCGACATCTCTAGATAATGACTAGAAATAAATTAAAAGCAAAAAAATTTTAGAAAAAGCTTATTATTTTTCCAATTGCTCTCAACGAGCTCTTTCATTTGATATCCATATTGTAGAAGTGCTTTAAAAACAACTATTCCACCATCTTGTTTGGTCCGCCATATTAAGAATGGTGTCATGTACCTTATCGTGCAATACACAATTTCAGCTCAATCAGATGAAGATATATACTTCAAAATTGAATCCTAAGATTCCACCCGAACTTACACACTTAAATATATACATTGCAAGTTAAATAAAAGGTTTTAATAAAGAACCACTGTCGCATACAAAAACGATAAATTTTACTGGTGCGTCGCTATATGGCTGCAAGAATAGACAAAGTGTAGGATGAAAAGATATGACTGCTGCCTAGCGTCCTAGTACTTCTGTTACACCTTCAATAAAAAAAACTGTTATTTCTCAATACTTTTATCAATATTATCAGCAGGTCGTATTACAAATTTTATACACAAGACTAGAGCGATATTTCATAATGACAAACGTACCATGTACGGTGATTGTAATAGTGTATTTGAATTAGCATTAGTCTTTGGGTCCCCTACTCAAAGGGTGAAAATGGGGCCACATTAATAATCCTCCGCTGTCCATCTGTTTGTCTGTCACAAGACTGTATATAAACTCTTTGTAATATAAAATAATTTTCAATTACAAAGAGTTTATATTGCTTTAGCAGAGATCGAACACTCATTCATAATTAATCACCTCAAAACAAAATTATAAGAAAATTGAAATTATAAACGGAACAATTCAATTCAGAGTAAAAAGCGTAGATCGGAGTGTCTCTGCGTATCCCGCTAGAGATTTGGCGTAAAAATATCTATATATTATAAGCATGGTCGTTAGTCCTTAAATCCAAAGTTTCAAATTTATCTGACTTATTAAAGTCATTGAAAATTATGCTTAAAGATATATTAACACAAGCTAGTAAATGCGTGGTAAAAAATAAATAATTAAATTAAAATGAAATCCGTATTAATATTATAAATGCGAAAGTAACTCTGTCAGTCTGTCTGTTACACTTTCACGGCTAAACCATTGAACCGATTTTGATGAAATTTCGTACAGAAATAGAGTTGACCTTGAGGAAGGACATAGGCTACTTTTTAACCGACTACATTTAAAAAGAGGGTATGTTTTTACGCAATAAGTATTATTATTAGTATTAGTCGAAAAAATGTCTGCCCTTTGAAAGTTGTTTGCGTTATTAAAATAATTGACGCGGGCGAAGCCGCGGGCGGAAAGCTAGTAATTAATATTTAAACGGGGCTCCCATACTACTAATGTAATTTGGTGTACATAACCCTACATGCGAGAATCCGACTCGCACTAGTTCGTTTTTGTTTTATATTGCAACACGTACTTGAACTGCTTTATGTATATCAAAAAAGCCGTCTGTTTAGTTTATTCAATTATTTAAATAAACCTATTTATATACTTCCTACAACCTCCATTTCCTTTTAACTTCCTAAAACATTGTGGAAATCTATTCCAGTACTGAGAAATATTGTTTCAGATTTTATAAAATTTCATTCGCAGCAACTCCATTATAATAAACTAGCGATCCACCCCGGCTTCGCATGAGTATACTATACATGTTATATGCATAAAAATCTTTCTCTTGAATTACTCCATTTATTTAAGAAAACCGCATCAAAATCCGTTACGTAGTTTTAAAGATTTATGCATTCATATGTATTCATCATTCATACACGTTGATATAGGGACAGAGAGAGCAACTTTTTTAACGTTTGTATTTTATAACAAAACTACTTCGTCCGTGTTTTTATTTTATACATTTTTATAAAATTAAATTGTAAGATAAAAGTAGCCTAAGCCGTTCCTTATTAAATCAGATGTCTGCTAGTTAAAGTCGCGTTAAAATCGGTCCAGTGGTTTCAGAGATTAACAGGTATGAACAGACAGACAGACAAAATTCAAAAATTGTCGTTTTGGTATATGTACCTTGTAAACATAGATATGCATTTAGTAAAAATCCGTTATTATAATATTACATACATACACTACTAGCTGTCCACCCGCGGCTTCGCCCGCGTGAATTATTTTAATAATACAGACAACTTTCAAAGGCCACACATTTTTCCGACTTATAATACTAATATAAAAATATACCCTCTTTTTAATGTAGTCGGTTAAAAAATAGCCTATGTCCTTTCTCAAGGTCTACTCTATTTCTGTACAAAATTTCATCAAAATCGGTTCAGTGGTTTAGGCGTGAAAGCGTAACATACAGACAGATAGACGAAGTTACTTTTGCAATTATAATATTAGTAAGGATATAAGAATTATGCGGCGTTCAGAAATTTATTTGATGTAGATTAAAGTTTCCATTTCCGATCAACAGTCAAGAAAGATTAGACAGTTTCCAAGATTTATTGTTTAGGTTAACGAAATTATAAATGTCTTTTTATGTTGTCTATGATTTTTCTAAGACAAATAATTGCAAAGGTTAAAAAGTACAGCATAAAAAGAAGTAGTCTAAGCTATTATCTATGCCTGGAAAAGTTTATGTTTTTTTTATTTTTTTTTGTCTTTTTTAAAAATGTTATTCCCGTTATGTATGTATCATGGTATGACGTCCATCAGAGCCTAAATTAGTTCAGCTAAAAGGTAACACGACATTCATTGATTGTTAGGCCGTATGAAATTCGCCCGTTCAGTTAGTTAGGTTCATAAAAAATATGGCCGCACCCGTATCATAGAAGGTAGGTAGTAAATACATATTCACTGACAATCAGACAACGATGTTAAATCCTTTTTACGTGACAGGTGGCAAATCAATCGCCATATCAGACAAAAATGAAATCAAAGTTGCTTTTTTCAGATAAATTAAATTCAAAGAACTAGTTGCCCTACTTGGAATCGCATCCGGGACGTCGTGCATAAAATATAAAAGTACACTGACTACGGTCTACCATAGACAACAATAAATTCATCCCCTATTTAACCTCACAGGGATTGAATTTTTTTTATGATATTGGAAGGCAAACAAGCAGACGGATTCCCTGATTGTAAGAAATACACGTCGCCTATAAACACCAAAGATGGAAATGGTGCGTTGCCAACCTGAGGCTGGGATTGTAAGCCTCTTGCGTGAGTGATTTTACCGGCTACCCTACCCTCCAAACTAGAACACGACAATGGCGAGCACTGCCGATATTGTGGCGGTGGTACCAATCCAGGCGTGTCGTTGCAAGACATGCCCGATATTATCAATGTCACGGTGTTGGTGACAATTGACCCCGGGCTCGCCTCTTACGAGCTGCCTGGGTGGAAGGCAGTTGGCCTATTCTACAACGGAACCCGGACCAACACATGGATTTTTTTTTAAAGATCTTTACTTTTTTATTGAATAAGGTAGCGAACAAGCACACAGTTCTCCTGATAGTAAGAGACAACCGTGCCCTATAGACACCATAGGTTTTGTAGGTATATCGCTGTCCTGATGCTGGGGTGTTAGGCCGATGTTCAAGTCTACTGGCTACTCTACCCTGCAGACTGGAGCACGCAATGTCAACAAAGATGGTAGGAACAGGTAAGGATTACTAACCAGGCGAGTTGTCACAGCACTTTACCACCAGTGGTCTTGTTGGCTATGAACTTAATAACCTAAGCTCGCCTATTACGAGCTGCCTGAAGAAGGTAGATGGTCTAATCTACGCAAAAAACTCAGTCCAACACGGTGAATACTTAGTAAACACTTGTGTGAAATGATAAGTTTCTAGTACTAAGGATTTGTCTTGTGCGTTGATACATCAGTCAATCAATTTGCTTTTTATACAAAGGTACATATATCAGATCAGCTTAATCTATTTTTTCCTCCTTTTTTCTAGAACAATCCATATTCGATTTGTCATCTGAAATGTACAATAAATGGTCCGATTCTATTAATTTTTTACGCACTCAAGCTCAAGCTTTTTATTTCTTTTAATTAACTTTATCACCTGCTTGGCCAGTATAGTTCCGGATCGATGGAATTATTATCTGTAACTTGAGTTATACTAATGTACTTTGAAGTACCTACACCTTCAACTGAACGTTCTGGAACCTTCTCATTAGCAAAAACTAATACGCTAAGATTCGAACACATAGTTTTCTTGTTTATCTGTTTTTTACTTGGACACAAATAGAGATTCTTTAATAATACACACATATATATCTTCACACCAGGTCTTTCGCGAGGTAGACAGAGAGAATGAATACTAAGTGTCTCTCGGATAATACAAGAGCAATTTGGCCGTTTTTTATGGCATACGGAAGCGAACTAGCACAAGGGTCTCCCGATAGTAAGAGATAACCGTGGCCTGTAGACACCACAGATGTTGTAAGTACTGTCCTGTAGCTGGAGTGTTAGGCCCTACCCTCCAGACCGGAACACGACAATGCCATTATGGCGGCAGGAATTGGTAAGACGGTGTTCCTTACCCGGGCGAGTTGCTGCAGAGCTCTCTACCACCATACCATACCAATGACGAGTATTGACAGGTAAGTTGGCTGTAACATTTTAATAATTCAGCAATTTAAATTACTAGAATATTTCAATATCCCTTATGGGTTTACCACATCTCCGTCATTTGAATTATTTTTAATACAAGTTAGTGAAAGACAGACCAAACAAAGATCTACACGCTTTAGTCGCTGATTTTTTTTAATGATTTTGAAAGGCAAACAAGCAGATGGATTTTCTGATGGTAAGAAATACACGTCGCCTATAGACACCAAAGGTGGAAATGGTGCGTTGCCAACCTGAGGCTGGGATGGTAAGCTTCTTGCGGCAGTAGAACACGACAATGGCGAGCATTGACGCTATTGTGGCAGGAATAGGTAAGGTGGTGGTACCAATCCGGGCGAGTCGTTGCAAGACTCTACCACCTAGTAAAAAGTTGGGTTTGTATATCCAAATTCACCTAGTCTAGGGAACTGCTAGTTAAAATAATATTACATATAACATTCCCAGGGCTATTAAGCACTCGAGGCATTAACCCGTTGCTTGACATATCATACTTCACGCTGCACATCCGTCTCTAATGCCTTAATATCACCCGCTTCGCAGTAAGATGTCGAAATTAACGATCTTGATAATATTTGTTGGTTCAACGTTGCCAGCTTCACTCGTTATTAATTGTATCAATTTGTTCAGTACTTATAACAGGCATTTGTCAAGCACCCGCCCGCGGTCTGGCTGTTTTTGCTTCTCAGTACTCGCATTGATTGAACATTTCTGTTTTAATTTTATTCAACTAAAAGTAATCATTTTTTTTTTGGGATAAGACGCGAACACAGATCTCCTGTTTTTAAGAGACAATCGTGGTCTATAGACACCATATTGTAGGCGCACCGCTGCCCTGTGGTCGGGCCGTTAGACCTTATGTGCAAGTCTACCGGCTATCCCACCCTCCAGATCGGAACACGACAATGGCGACAGGAATAGGTAAGGCGGTGGATCTCCACCCGGGCGAGTTACTGGACATCACTCTACCACCAGAGGTCATGTCGGTAGTGACCCAGTTAACCTATGTTCGCCTGTTACGAGCTGCCTAGCACACAAAGAGCACTAATAGACGGTAAACATGGCGTTATGTATGACTAACTTTAAACGATAAATAATTAATGTATATCGTCACATCCATGTTCTAAAGGGGTAGGCAGATGTACATATGTACTCTCGATTAGCTGACGATATTAGATTAATCGTTTTATTCAGTACATATATTAAAAACTTTTCTCATCATGAAACCTAATATAGTCGGCTTTTCGTGGGTATGTAAGTACCTCTGCCTACCATTTCGGGGATATGGGCTTGATAATATTTATCTACTGAGCAAAACCAGTTTTATTAAACTGAGTTAATTTTTATGTTCCTACAACAAATCTGTGTTTTCCAAACGTGAAGGCTTAATAGGTATCTCTGCCTACCCTTTCAGGGGTATGAGCGTGACAATATTTATTTATTTACAAAACAGCTTCAACACGTGATAACAACATAATCAGTTTTATTCGGTTCATTCCAATGTCCCTACAACTCAGTGAGCTCCAATCGCAAAGACTTATTTGAGGTCGTAAAGTTTGAATATAAAAATGTAACTCCAACACATGACTCTTAATGAAAAGTATATTATTACGCATAAAAACATTTTACGCCCGTTCCCAGTGGTGGTTATTAAATTAAATTGTAATTTACACGCGTCGAGTTCACTCTGGAAGGTTGAGAAATAGTCAGGGACGGGGACAGGGAAATTTAAGACTGCGATCTAAATCTGTAAATCCGCCCTCCTATGAATCAATGAAAAAACGTTCTAAAATCGCTCACGTGCAAGTCGAACTCGCGTAGGAGAAAGTACCGTATATTTTTCCTCTAAAAAAGCAAAAAATATGTAACTAGATATTGTGAGAATAAATAACGCTACGACGACGACACCTTTACTGCGATCAAAGTGTGGAAGACATCTATAAGTCTGGTCAGGTTATTATTTGTGTGAAAACCTCTTTAAATATTAACTTCCTTCTGTATTTTTCTATTTGTTGTTATAGCGGCAACACAAATATATGATCTGTAAAAAAATCAATTGTCTAGCTAACACGCTGTATGAAATAAAACCTGGTGACAGAGAGACTAGCGGACAGCGGAGTCCTAGTAATGCATTACTCGATTTTACACTACTGAAACATCAAAGTATCATGATGTTTTTTTTTATAAATCATAAAATTATTTTAATTTGATACCAATATTGCACTGTATTAAAATTATTAGTGAAAATGATGATATATCATACCTGTCATGATTTTTTACCATCAAAATAGACCTTAGTCACTTGATTCAAATAAATAGATTAACCGAATTGTAATATTAGAGATGATAAAATATATACGCAAGACATATTCTTTTTCTCAGGTTCGACCTGTAACAAATAAAATGTCTGCCGCCCATGGCAAGACTTTCGCCCATGACAAATACGTCCCTGGAAACAGTAATAAAATCAGCCAAGTGCGAGTCGGATTCGCACACATACGGTTCCATAACATCAATTGTAGAAACGAAAAAAATCACGTTTGTTGTACGAGAGCTCCCTTTAAATATAATTTTTACTTTGTTTTCAGATATAAATAAATAATATAGGCAAATTACACAAATTGATCTAACCAAAGTAAACAAATTACATGCTTGTGTTATTGGTGTTAGACAACGATACTAAATATAAAAATACTTAAATATATACCAGAATAAATTTAATAAACACCCAGACCCAAAAATAAAAACATTTATTTTCATCAGACAAATGCTTTTTCCGTGCGGGAATCGAACCCGAGTGAACGGCTACCAACGAGGCGGTCGAAAATACGGTGAAAATTATCCGTCGATTTTTCAACCTTCTACCTAACACGGTTCACAAGATATAGCCTGGTGACAGACCGACAGAATTTTGATTTTTAGTGTGCAACCGTTTTATTTCGTATGAGGTAGATCAGTCTTCAAGAACAATATCATAAATGCCAAAGCAATTTTTCATTTCCATCGTGATGTATTCTCCCGGTTTATTTGATCACAGAAACAATGTACGACCAATTCATGAATTTTGTTAACTTCGCGTTCACGTGACACGAGGAATGTATTAAATTTTTAAGTGAACAATCACAGAGTGTTCACTCCAAAATGAACGACTTTGGTATTGGTCACCGAACCTTAATGTTTACGGAATGGATTTTTCCATTGTTTCCGCGGTTCATGAATGTTTTAATGATGATTTGTAGGGTTCCGTATTTAAAGGGTGGAAACGTAGCCTATTTACTATTACTAAGACTCCGCTGCCCGACTGTCTGTCAGTTTGTTATCAGGTTGTATTTCGAGAACCGTGATAGCATAAGTATTTCTATGACCGTTAAAAAACAATTTCTAAGATATAGAGTAAAGAAAATATTTAAAAAAGATGGATTAGTGATTCCATATATTCTAAGAGAGTCGAGATGCGTATTTATTTTAACTATACAACTTAAATGAAGTTGTATGTGTAAAAGGTATGATACGGAACTCTTCATGCGCAAGTCCAACTCGCTCTTGGCCGGTTTATATAATAAGTTTCGCAATGCTATTGGCCTCGTTTGAAGAATAGGCAAGTTCCTATCTATAAAGTCCATGGTACAAGTGTAGGTATTTGTACCGTGGACTTGACTCAATGAAAGAATAACTCGCCCGGATTACTAGCTGAACGGTGAACCTGATACTTAATGTTTGTGTTTGCTCTTGTTGTCATCCGGTTTGGACATGAAACTTTATGTGTACTAAGTAGGAATGAGAATAAGTTGTTATCCATTTTTAATACCCCTAAATGATAGGGGTGGTCAACTCCAAAAAAAAAAAAATTTTGGACATAATTTTTATTTTTTTTAACGATTTAGCATTTACACACAATCATTAATTTTTCTATTATCTCTAAAAAGAATGTATATGGCAAAACAAGATTTGCCGGGTCGTCTAGTGTCTGAAAATAATCAAGTAATCTTAATCATCATTAGCTTTTATTATTCAAACATAATTTTCAATTATCTATACAAATGAAATTGGATTGCCTGGGTGTAATATTAAAATAAATCGTTTTTACTAAATGTGTATGTATGTTTACAACGTTTATATCACTACATAATATAAAACAATATCACTTTTTCTATCTGTCCCTATGTATGCTTAAATCTTTAAAACTAAGCAACAAATTATGATGCGGTTTTTTTTAATAGATGGAGTGATTCAAGAGGTAAGTTTTTATGTATATAACATGTATAGTATTCCCGTTCGAAGCCGGGGCGGGTCGCTAATATATTTATAAACGAATACCCGCTTATTTATTTAAAACAATAAAATATTTTACTACTACATTCAAAAGGAACGAGAGATGTATGTAACAGTCGCTGTATACAAAAGTAAGAATATAAAATGTTATCCTTTGTAGTTTTCGAATCTCAAAGAATATGTAACCATTCATGGCTTATCTTGATAAGAGCTCTTTGATGCGATGCATCAAGTGTGTTCTTTAAATATTAATATGAAAGATGCTCGTAGAATCATGTTCCATTTGTCTACGAAGCTACTCGCGCAGAACTGGCCGTTGGGAGGGCGAAATATTTTACTGTGATATTATTTTTCCAGTCTCTATTACTTATACAACATTATAATCCTTTGTAAAACATGAGAATGAAAGATTGACAAAACAGATAAAAATACGAATTTGGATAGGTACATGGGGAGAACTAGGTTGATATAATGATAATTTAATAATAATAACTTATTTCCATGAAATTAAATTAAAAACAGTAAAAAAAGTTACATACAACAGTGGTTGAGGGACGCCTTTTAAGTATATAATACAATTAAAAAAATACAAATTACATATCATATATGTGTCTATGGGCGTGTGTGTGAGTATGTATGTGTGCGTATACAATATTAATATTTTAGATTAAATGTTCCGTGATATTCCATGACCAAATTGTTCATGTATTGTAAAACACAACATACACACACATCACAAATCAAGTGTATGTATAAAATAACATCCAAATGTAGCTGAAGGCTATGTAAAATATTTCATAAGACTTTCTAAACATGAAAGGGGCGATATCAAGCATTTATTCCGAAATACAAACAAACACATCTTAAATATGCTTCAAAGGCAATGGTTTATTTACGCTTGTGCCTGCTGGAGTCCCGAGCTAGCCTCAGATATTTGAGCGAGCGCCATGAAAGATAAACAGAACTGAGATTTAAATACTTTTTGTCGTTATTGCACCACTCTCTATACTTATCTCGTTTTAACACACAAACGAAATATTATGAGTTTATTTTTAGGGTTACCAAAGGGAAAAAACGGGACCTGTTTGTCTGTCACGAGTAAGTATTTCAACCGTAAGTTATAAAGTTTAAAGTCTCATATGATGTCTTTCTGTTGTCACTAAAGTATAAAATGATACAGATGGTTTCTATACGACAGCTCGAGTATTATTCGAGGGTAGAGTCAAGAGTCTCCACATGAAGAGAATGATGTATGTGGAGGAGGCTAGGCATACCTGCCTATCATATATAGGGATCGTGACATTTGACTCTCGATAATCTCTGCCTACTAAGCAAGAGACCTGGCGTGATGATATGTTATCCTTCTTTATTTTATATATTTCTAAAATAAAAGTAGCCTAAGCTATTGCTTTTTAGATCAGTTGTATCCCAATCAGTCCCGTCAAAATTAGTTAAAAATACTAAAAACAATGAAATATTCACAGGGAGCTCCAATACAGAAAACGTAAATTTTTTGCCATGTTTTTGGATAGTGGTACGAAGTCCTATGTGAGCGATTCCGACTCGTACTTGGCCGGTTTTTATAATTATGTTAGTTTTATAAGTTAATCATAACTATTTCGCTGGAACATCTTGTTGGAAATTTAAATTTGTCACAAATTTTATGTCAAATTAACTAAAAGCACGATCTAAGGACGTATTTGAAGAGACATAAAAACGCTACGAAATATTACGACTTGTTATAACTCAAAAGTTATTCTTACAAATTAAATACAAATATTTTACTACAAATTTTAACTTGAGTTGAGTATTACTGCAAATTAGCCGGATAGCTTGATATAATTGGGTATTTAAATTAAAAGTTCTAGCCTCTGTGGACGAGCGTTGTTGTTCTTTGGCTTTGACGCACAAGCTTCCGAGTTTGAATCCGGGTACGACAAATTTACTTATGAGTTTTGTTTGCTTATCTGATAAACATGATTGATGCTTAAGATTGGATTTGAACTTGATATTATGGTGTTTTTGCACCTGTCCTATTTTGGGACTCTATTGGTACGTCATTGTTTGACGAAGTCCTGAAAAAAAAATTAAAAAAAAGCTTATCAAAACTTCTGGAACAGAGGAATTAATGTTATATTTTTAGACGTCCGTCGAAATTAACTTTTCTTAACAGTAAACATCGAAAATTATGCTTGGTTTTAATTACACCTAATACCAATTTTATATGTGATGTATATGTAATAAAATTTTAATTATTAGCATTATAGAAACAAAAATCAAATAAAACCGGAAAGTGTAAGTCGGCCTCGCGCACGAAGGGTTCCCTACCATTTTCTATAAAAACGGCAATAAATCACGTTTGTTGTTCATCCTTTATATATTTATTTTGTACTGTTTTTTTTAGTATTCGCGGTTATATCGACAACAGAAATATATCATTATTTTTTTATTCAAATTTTATGAGATACAGCCTCGTGACTGACGGATAGAAAAACAGCGAAGTCTTAGTAATAGGGTCCCGTTTAAAGTCAGAAGAATAATTAATAATTGAAGTTGCTGGCGGACACACTAGTGTACTATGATGTTATCACAAAATTGATCTGATCACTCACTTCACTGAGTATTTTTATAGGCTCAAAATTTTTAAATATTTATTTATTCTGTTTTCAGTATTTGTTGTAATAGCGGCAACAGAAATACATCTATGAAAATGTCATCTTTTAACTATCACGGTTAATACAGCCCGACAACTGACAAACAGACAGACTGCGAATCTTAGTCATAGGATCCCGTTTCCTGATCTTTGAGTTTCTTTTGTTGAATCATCTCAAGCAGTGGTCGCGTTCCGATCCGGTGATACATTTAAGAATTATATAGACGCGTCACAAGCACCGTTTGTAAGGTCTGTGTGAAATAAAATATTTTCTATTCTATTCCCATTACAACAAACTGAGTTTCTTGGGCGCACTTTAGAAATGACCATTAGTCACATTACTGTCCATAGCTAATAGAGCTCGTAAGACGCTGAGTGATCTATCTACCTTCAATCTCTCTCTTAATTACCAACACCGACGTTAGATGCCATTCATCTTAACTTCAGCCATCTTCCTCATCTGGCAATTCGCATTAATCGTTTGCGTTAATGATTTGTTATCTAAGCAACAAAGTTTCTATATTTATACTAGCTGTCCCGGTATACTTCGTACCGCGCGTATTTAGAATGAAATAAAACGTTACTTTTAAATTTAATTTATTTTCTGGACGATTTTTAAATTATATTTCAAAATGTTAAATCTTACTTGGGCTTTTATAAATAATTCATAACAAAAATTAGTGAAATCGGTCCAGCTGTTCTCGAGTTTTAGCGAGTCTGCAGTGCAGTAATCACTACATTGTATAAAACAATGTCGCTTTCTCTGTCCCTAAATCCCTATGTATGCTTGAATCCTTCAAAATACGCAACCGATTTTGATGCGTTTTTCTTAAATAGATAGTGATTCAAAAGAAAGGTTTTTATGTATATAACATATATGATATATGCACCCACGATTACCCAACGATATTAGGTCCCATGATACGAAATCTGGCAAGTCAGTGGCCATATCACAATGGTTCCCCTCACCGTAAGAAAACTCACAAAATGTACTTAAGTAGGACATGGCTGGTTTTGAACCTGAGCTGCCTAAATGGAAGTCCGAAGCGCGTACCGTTAGGCCACCGAGGCTTTTGTAAAATAAACTACGAAATAGATTTAACCATTATAGCGAACATGCGAGGATGATTCAATGAAATCACAGACAACTTTTACGTAAAAGCCGCAGAGCAATAGACCGGATTACATCGAGTGTCGACCCGGCTTCCGAAATAGCTGGTGCCAAAACATCGTCCTTGATGCGCTAATGGAGTTAACTTTAGTGGACGAGTGAGAGTTCTGCGGTTACGAAAACAACCCTGCAGCAAGTTGGAAATTGTCTGACGCTATTTACTATCGAGTGGTACCTGAAAGTAACAGGTATCTTTTGTATATAGCCGTTATATACAATGTACAGTAGATAATACCTTTCAATGTGATCTATATAACATAATCTTATAGTGATATATATAATCTTTTTTGTACATCATATACAAATACGTTACACAAAAGACGAGCTTAAAGCGTATAGCATTCTCTAAATGAAATTAAATGATCGAAAACTATTATTATCATAGACAACTTTAATAAAATGAAAGAACATGTAATTTTTAAAAATGGAGTGTCTGTATGTAATATTAAAATAACTGCTTTTTACTAAATGTATATGTATGTTTACAAGGTACATTATTAGTATTTTTTAGAATTTTTGGCGGTCTCTGTGTCTGTTTGTACCCGCTAATCTCTGAAACTTATTTTGACGGAGCTTACACTGGTAGATGGCA
The DNA here is from genome assembly GCA_018236625.1 of Lasaia peninsularis. NCBI lineage: Eukaryota > Metazoa > Arthropoda > Insecta > Lepidoptera > Riodinidae > Lasaia > Lasaia peninsularis. The sequence goes on from DVZL01001665.1 coordinate 15,340, forward strand.
GATGTAATAAGAAATGGCTTAGGCTACTTTCATATTATAAATTTATAAAATAAAGTAAATATAAACGCGGACAAATTCACAGGCACAGCTAGTACAAAATAATATTTTTAAGAATTTTTGTCTATCTATCTCTTTGTGTCCTCTAATTTCCAAAATGACTGGACCTATCTTAACAGGAATATCAGTGGCAGACAGCTAATTAATAAAGAAATATTGTTTTGGTATATGTACCTTGTAAATATACATATTATGCATTTAGTAAAAAGCTGTTAGTTTAATATTACATACAGACGCTCCAATTTTATTTGTTTGTATAGATTATATTTTAAAAATATTCAAAATAAAAACGCGAAGAAAGTCGCGGGCACAGCAAGTGTATAATATAAGTAGGGTACTCGTAAAAAACTTAACAAAACAAAGCGAAGGAGTGATTAGACAAAATCAATACAGTAAATCTGGAGTGTTGGATAACTGGCCCTTAACAAATATTTTTCTTCTCTAACACGTTACCTGACCAGAGAAGTGGCCGTGGGTGACGCGGGGACAAAGTAAATATGTCCCCATTTCCCCAAGTCTCCACATTTTATCGGGGAGCGATCGGCGTTTGGGTCGGGAAATGAATTTTAAACGTGTTTGCGGTAATCTGTTATCGGTCCCTTGTTTCTTTCTTGAATATAGACGTTCGGACACACTTCCCAACGATATATCTCTGAATCCGATTTTTCACTTTAATTGTACCTTTAAGTTTATTGAAAAAGGATAAAATGTTTGAGGGAAAATAGTTTCAATCTATTTTCTTTTTTTTATGGAATAAGGAAGCGAACAAGCACACAGCTCTCCTGATAGTAAGAGACGACTGTGGCCTATAGACACCATAGATGTTTATTAGATCCGTTGCTGTCCTGTGACCGATGTGTTAGGCCTGGTGTGGAAGTCTACCGGCTACCCTAACCTCCGGACCGGAACACGACATTGTCATTTTGTTGGTATTTACATTAGTCTAGTACCTACATTACAATTATTCTTACAAATGGTCTGGTTACTCAGGGTTTTTAAAAGTACTTAAGTCCTTTAGTACTAGCTGTTATTACTTAGTAACTGATGAGATAGAGAAATTAGCGAAGTGCAAGTCAGATTTGCGTATGAAAGGTTCCGTAGTATTACCCGTAAAAGCGGCAATCACTTTTATTATCTAAGCTTAATCTATTTTTATTACTTGTTGTTATAGCGGCAACAGAAATACATCATCTTTGAAAATTTCAACTTCCTAGTTATTATTGTTCACGAGATACTGGTGACAGACATACAGACGGATAGCGGACTAAGTAATAAGGTTCTGTTTTCACCCTTTAGATATGGAACCATAAAAATGAGTCACATGATCGCCGTTATTAGCACTTTCTTCTCTCAACATCCCTCTATAAATATTAAACGTACAGAAAGTGTTTAACTGCATATCATAATAGTAGAATTTTATAGAAGAGGAGGCAAACGGGCAAGTGGGTCACCTAAAGTAATCACCGCCGCCAACGAACACTTGCAACAACAGAAGTATGGCAGGTGCGTCACCGACCTTATAGAAAAGATCATACTCATTCCGAGTATGATCTTTTCTTGAAGGTTCCTAATTCTTTTAAATCATCCCACATCCATTCCGAAGGACTTTGACAAAAAAACCTGGTTACTGGCCCTTGG
>DVZL01001666.1:0-17030 GCA_018236625.1 Lasaia peninsularis
GCGTAAATTTTAAACATTTGTCATTATTTATGTTCGGACGCATACATATTTGAGGAACTTTTATGCTTAAAACGCACTATTCAACCTTATTAATTGATTTAAAAATAATACAGACAATGCATAAAATGTCTATCATTACTTACACTATTTGACAGGATTGACAACAAATATTTGACATGTACTAAAGAAATGGACATTTATTGAAAACTAGCTGTCAGCCCGCGGCTTCGCCCGCGTGAATTATTTTGATGATACAGACAACTTTCAAAGGGCAGATATTTTTCCGACTTATAATACTAATCACGTAAAAACATACCCTCTTTTTAATGTAGTCGGTTAAAAAGTAGCCTATTTCCTTCCTCAAGGTCTACTCTATCTCTGTACAAAATTTTATCAAAATCGGTTCTGTGATTTAGGCGTGAAAGCTAACATACAGACAGACAGACAGAGTTACTTTCGCATTTATAATATTAGTACGGATGTATGTTATTAAAATAATTCAAGCGGGTAAAGCCGCGGGTGGAGAGCTAGTATGTTGATAAACAAAATATTGTTAAACTCAAACTATGCAAGGAGGCCAATAAAAATCCATTACAAATTGATTGCTTATATAATTTTCCACATGGCGTTCATGACATAAAAAAGAAAGACGCGACGTGTGCCTTATTATTGTTGGGCATGATGAGTTCTTGACGTTTGGTTATTACAATTGTGAAAGTAAGATATTGAAGCGGTTAAGCACTGACACGAACAAGGTGAGTGGTGCGAGGTGCGTGGGCGCGCAGCTCCCGTACGCCGCCCTGGCAATATGATGCGCCGCCCGGCCCGGCCTCCGCGACCTAACAACTATCATAGTGTTACAGTTTTTAAATTTCGAATTTCACTTATTTTTGCTTTCCTTTTCTGTATTAAATAACCAGTACTACATTTTATAGACTTCTTTTTTTATTACACTAGCTGACCCGGCAAAATTTGTTTTGCCACATGATACCTATCGCTATGAAATATTACCTACGAACTATTGCTGCCGCCATAACGCTGATATTAGTCATTATCACTATCTAATTTTTCAGATAAATGTAGTCGTCAAACTCACTTATCCAAGAGGTAGAAGTCATAAAAACTGTTCTGGCAAAAATTGTGTCTATCAATTTTTTTTTTAATATATGAAGAAAGATGAACTGAAAAATCTAGAGGCATAAATATTTCATAAGATTTTTTTTGACATAAGGTAACGTTCTAAATTTAATTTTTTTTTCAAATTTAAAGCAATTTATATCTTGTTAGCCTTATTTACTATGTGTACTTATAGTTGCGCGCTTTAATCGAATTAGCTAGAATTCAACTATACAAACGTCATTTTGGTTTAAATTGTAAGCCAAATGACATTTTTAATTTTACGTTAATTTAAATAAAAAAAAATACAAACTGATCATATCGTTGGACAGTCTCTGATGGACAACTGAGAGAATTATGAATTAATGAAAAAATGTAGCTCCGTACTGGCACACATAAAAAATGACTTCATAAATCTCGAGAAATATTGGTTTCTTGGTTACGACGCTAAAACTTTAAGATGAGGCTGTATGGACTAAAATACGTTGCTTTTTCCTAAATTAAATAACAGCAACCATTAATGAAAAATAGAGTACAAACTTTGTACACGACTAAACTAACATTACTTTATACGAAATATTTTATTACTTTATTTATTAATATCTGGGTCGCAATACTGACAATGCTTATTTGTAGGTTAAACGGTTATATTAAACGATTGTAATAAACAATATTAATATCTGAATGTATTTTATGTAAACACGACTTAAAGCTACAGTAATCTTGTAGTCGTAATATGAAATACACAGAAAGGATGCTCATCAGACTCGAGGTCATAAAACGAGCCCTAAAACTTTAAACGACTGTTCAAAATTGGTGGTGAAGAGAGATTACAAAATAAAAGAATGGGATAACGGCACTTTGAATGATTTTTGAGAGAGTTCGTCTTAACCTATATTTCACTTTATGGACGACCGATTTTACAGCCTTGCAGACAACGGGCTACACTCGTAGAAAGTTTCTTCAATAATTATTTAAAACGATTAATCTGCGCAGTAAATCCACTTTTTCTCCAATAAAAATTCTGTATGCAACAAATAATTCGAAGTTGGTAGAAATAATTACCAACGATCGGATATCTTCACTGGCAATATAGGAAATTAAAATACCTTTTTGTTTTTTTAAAACACGAAATCCTTAATCTTCTAATTTGTATCTATAAGTGGTATGTAGAGAAATTATATTATTATTACTAATAAAATATAATTGCCTTAAAATATTTTTTACTTCTATAGATGTTTTTCAAATCTCTCTCAAGTGAATAATATAAGCAAATAATATAATATAATAATAATAATTTAAGCTCTAATAATTAACAGCCGTGAGTTATTAGTGCTCACTAATATTACACCGCTAAAAATGTCCTGTCATTTTCGATTATATGTGACAAAGATATGGCTAATTAAAAACAAGACTTAGGATATGAAACAGAATAGGCACCAGTAGCTGTTTTAATTTGTAGAACTTACACATAAAATGTTGCAGTTCTCTGTATAAAATGAGACTTTTATTAATTGAATCTTATACACATTTAGGAATTTCCCAGAAAAAAGCCTTGATCGCGTCATATCAAGATCATTTCTTGACCGACTGATAAAAAAATAGCAATACGGACTAACAGCGAAGTAATAATGATTTTCTTCTAGATTCCTTAAATATTTTACTCAATCGGGACTTAAAACTCTAAGAAGGTAACATCTATTATAATAATGAAAACATTCGTTAATAGAAACACTAATAGTCCCTAAAAATTTAATTCATAGACTAAAAATACACATTAAACTAAAAAGGTTGTCAAATCTTTGACATAAAATATACAGCAAAAAAAAAATTAAGGAACTACTTCTTTATATTTTAATTGGCAAATAGAGTGGATTTATTCCGTTTATTCTATAATATACTTAATATAACCATTCTGAATGACGTCTAAAAGGCTTCAAAGTGGTTGGAACATAACCTTAAAAACTTAATATATTTGGTCGTGACAAATCTGATACTAAATTGGTTTGAATGAAAGCTTTAAAAGCCCTAAAATGTGAACTTGTAAAATTTTAAAACAGCTATATAAACAACTCGAGATATTTTCGTGACCATAACGAATCTCATTTTACCATAAAACAAAAGGAAGAATAAAATGTTATGCATTGTTTTATCACGTGAATGTGGTAACGATTTATTTTATTTCATCTCATACGCGTATAACCTTTTTGCTATTTTGTTTCTTTTTTAGGGTTCCGTATTCAGGGGTAAACGGGACCCTATTACTAGGATTCACCAGGCATCTCTCATAGAGGGTGACAGCTAGTAGTAGTAGTAGTAGTGAGGCTATTAAAACGAATACTAAAAAACAGAATAAAGTAAATGTTTAAACATACCACAAAAGTGATTTTTTATTAAGTTGTTTCCCGACAACCACTATATGTCGTTATGCATATTTAAACGCTACACGGTTCGCGGCTTAAATATTTATAATTTAGTTCTTAAAATGTAAACAGATAATGATCATTGCGTAAAAATTAATCGCGCAATCTATTTACTAATTATATGCTACTAAAAATTTTTAAAATGCATTTTTTGCTATTTATTGCCTGACTAGCTGTGCACGCGACTTCATCCGCGTTTTTATTTAATAATTTAGCATTTCTAATAAAAAATTCTCAAATAAAAGTAGCCTAAGCTGCCTATTTACTACTTACTACATCACCTGTCTGACAGTGAAAGTCCCGTCAAAATCAGTTCTGTCGTTTCAGAGATAAGCGGGTACAAACAGACAGAAAGAAAGACGGACAAAAATTCTAACAAAAATGTGTATAATATATATACTTTGTAAACATATATATAATTTTGTAAAAATAGGTTATTTTAATATTACATACAATTTTATTTATTTGTATTTTATATTTTATATATATACGGTACTTTATGGACTCGCACTTGGCTGTTTTATTTTATATAGATGGCATGTAAATTCAAAATTCTATTTATAATAACTGGAATCATCTAACTTTACGACCAATGAAAAAACACAATATCTACCAAGGATGGTAATTCTTAGTTCGAGAAAATACTGAAGGTTCGTTAATGTATTGGTCGCCCTTGTTGAATGAAAGTGACCCAAACCAAAAAAATGCAATTTTTGAATGAGTAAGAAAGTTTTCATAATTTTTAGTATTGAATACATCTTGATACCAAATTTGTGGATTAGATTATTGAGTACACAATTATTATATATTACACTATATTTATATTAAAATAGTACAATCGAGTGAATTATAGGAATTTTTGCTGTTTCCGCTGCCTCTGTAGTGTAACGGTACGGGTGTCGCCTGTTAAGACCTTTAGCCGCGTAAGGTTCCGGGTTCAATTCCCAGGTTGGGCCACTTTTTTAAAATGTTTTTCAGATTATTCTGAGTAAGTATTACATTGTCCGGGATTGGAATATGCCCGAAGTAGCGCTAGGCTTGCCACCTATCACATCATGGACCCTAAAACTTTGGATAATCGTGGGTGTTCTAGTATATCTATTGGGCTTACGAGTCGTGGATATACTGGCACACCTCTGCCTACTACTTCGGGGATAATAGGCGTGTAGGTACTTTTTTATCCCGTTTCTATACTAAATTATATAGGGTTCAGCTACCTAATCTATTTCATAGATTGCTCGTTTTTCACAGAACAACTGCCATCTAACGTCTTCAACCCATAATTGCCTTATGTTTTCCTTCATCGTAAGAGTACTCAAAAAATGTACTTAATTTAGAAAAACTTATTGGTAAATACTGGTTTCGAACCTGGACTACCATAATATAAGTCAGAAGCGTAACCACGAGATAGTAGAAGTAATAAATATATTATTATTCAGTGGTTTTAATAATTTATACACAATTATTTTATTTTTGTTGACCAATTTAAATACTACTACATTATACCGCGGTTATTTATGTCACTCGAATCAGTTACTTAGACAAAGCCCCGTATGTTAATAATGTACTACGGTTAATAAACGTAATATTTCATATCTGTGTCAAATTAAGTATGGAGTTCCAAGCAAGAACGCCTATCGAAATCGAGAGGGGAGAATGAAGTTTTGCTATCGACACAAATATTTTGAAATCTAGGCAAGCTTAGTAATACTCGTTTGAGTGTGATTCTTCACAGAATTGATCATATGATTGTAGATGTGATGAAGATTCTTCTCTTTTAGGCAAATTTCAATTAGTAATTTAAAATCTAAAGCTCACGAATTAAAGAATGAAAACAGCAGTATTAATACACAAAATGCATATAAAATACCTAAATAATTTTAATGTAGGTGTTGATATATTTGTCAACGTTTAAACGGTATAATTAGGTAGTTAAGTGACAAAATACCGTATTTAGTTTATATAACTATTTTTTGGCTGTTTTGACGCTTAGTCAAATTTACCTTTCAATTGACAACACGTTCATAAAATAAATGCCTGCTCTAGCCGGAAATCGAGTGCGAGTAAAATGAAATTTTTGGAGATAAAAGAGCTTGCTAATCTTTGAACAGCCTTAAAGAAAAAGTAAGCTATACACGTTTTTGCTTATTTTTCGATTCCGACTTACCGTTTATTTCTCGATTCCGATTCAATCTCGTGATAGAGCTACCGGTATCAATATACAAATTGGAGCGAGCTACAACAAAGCATGTCGTTCAGTGATAGACGCGTTGTCGTTGTCGCACTATGACAAACGCTGGGCTATGAGTAATTGTGTCCGCTGGTCGAGCACTGGTTCTCTTTGTGCTTTCGAATAATCCACCAAGTCGTGATCCGGAGTCTAACGGTGCAGGTCCGCCTATTGAGATCGCTCTCAGCCAAAGGGGCAATTTTTCAAGCTTTCACATAACACTAATACTTGTTAAGACAAAATATTTTTTTATCGCCCTTGTAGTCGAGTTGGTGTACGATTTTGACTTACGATGTCACGGGTTTGATTCCCGTTATACGAGTTTTCTTTATAATTTATATAAAGAGTTTTACCATTTTACCAATATTATTTTGTTTTATAGAATACTAGCTATATCCTGCGCGCGTTGCTACGTCAACGACGTTATCAAGTGACATCGATGAGCATATCATACAAAACTTCTACTTCTAACGCCTAACGTTGTTCTAACTTAATTTATTTTATATTTGTATTATTGTTAGGATAACAAATAAAGTGATCTATTCAAGTACATATGTGAGATAAATGTCAGTTGTTTTATTAAAATATCTAGATAGGGTCAGAAAAAGAACGAATAGCTCTTGAATGAAATTTTGTATTTTTTTGAATAAAATAATATGTGGAAAAGTTTGATAATTATAGGCCATAAACTTGAAGGTGATATAGATAGAAAACCAATGTGAATAAAACATGCAGAAACACAGTATTTTATCACAAATATGGGAAGCATATAACCGCTGCAACTCTGAAAGAACCTACCGACTTCTTTTTCTAAAAACAAAATTTGGAATTCGTCAATGGCAAGCACATATTATGATATGTGGGTGGTTGTTTGTCTGTAACCTTAATAAGGCTAAAAAAGCGTTTTTTACAACTACTCGAAAACAGTTAATGTTGTTCTAAAATACTTAGTATACATTTCTATACTAACATTTTATTTTAAGGGACTACAATATTTATGTGATTAAATTTTAATAAACACTTGCACTATTTCACTAAATTTCACTAAAATGAAGTTTCACCAAGCGCCAAGGATAGATAGTATACAATACAATATTTATACACCTCTATAATTTTTGTATTAAATAATAATCAAAGAATAAAATTGTTTTGTTAAAATCACAGTGTAAAACGATCAAAGATTCAAAGACAGAGACGGAATTTTAAGTCGCATTTATATTTTATATTTTAGCTTTGATAATGTTCAAATTGTTTTTTACCGGAAATATTGCTTTAAGAAGTGATTTCCAATTTTCTTCACTCAAAAGAAACTGGTAAACCTTTTGATTTAGATATGTAGAATATTAACCAAAAACTGCTAATTGACAAAATAATTAATTAATGATATTGATAGGACATTAATTAAATTTAATACGTTATATTTTAATAAATAAAATAAATTAATCAGAATCTTGCTACTTCACTCGTCAATTGCTGTTTTCTGCTGGATCAAAATTGATGAAGTTGCTTTTTGGTTAGTGAAGAAATCTAAATTTTATTATGTGTTAAAACAAGGCAAAAACTAATTTTATTTATCTTAACACCATTTATCTTAAACCACAAACTGTTGTGGTTTTTTGATATTAAACTAAATAAAATGGTAATAGGTAGGTAATTTGCCTAAAATTTTTTATGATCGCTTACATATTCTAAACACAAGAGAGAAAACAAAACATTAGTAAATCTGATATTAGAGCTAAAACGTCTAATCTATACATCGGAATATGCTAATCCAAACCAATATCCAAAAAAAATCTATTTTGACACGGCCAAAATGCTATTTAATTTTTAATTTTTATTCTATTGGAAAAAGATAATTAAGATAATATGTAGACATAATCCAATCACGAATTAATTTTTAAATATGAAATAAAGTTTAATTAAATTAATTTTAATTAACAGAAGTATTAAATACAATCATCTTTTTGTATTCATTAGTATGAGTTATCCAAGGTCATTTATTTTGTTTATTAAAAAAAGAATTTTCAGCATCAATTAGCATGTTAGTTCAAATTAATAAACAATTATGAATTCATCATGTTGGTAGCACGTGTGATATTTCACACTGGCTGGAATCGATTTGACTTAAAATCTCAGAGCTCACCTGCTAGCAACCAGCCACCTGTTAAAAGCAAACTTGGCAATAAAAAAATAAAGGAGCGAGCGCCAACGAGTGCAAAAAACAAGAATCCAAGACGACACGTTTGGAAAATAAAAAAAGTTCTCGCCCACCAGATGGTTGCTCTGGCGCGACGAGAAACCCGCTTTTGAGCAGGTTGTGACTTACCACACATATATTCATTTGCACTTATGAATGTGGGTAAAAAAATAATTGATTTAAGAGTTTTGATTGAACATAGAGTACGATTAGGGAACTTTTTATCGGGACACACATACCTACGTATCTCCACGCTAAGTCCTTTGTGGGATAGGCAGGGAGTATCGAATGCTAGCTTCATCTACATTTATTATTTTCGCCCTACAAACACATCGGTTTTGGAGACACTTGACAGTTGACACCACCTTCGGATGGCGCAATATGGTCGTGGATTGTCTCGGATAATACATGAACTTAGGTATTTCCGGGTACACAAAAGCTTATAATATTCGCAATGTATGTTTTTTGTAAGTAGATAGTACGTGTTATAGGTTAACGTAAATAGACTATAATTATAATATTATTTTTTTAGAGTTCCATACCAAAAGGGTAAATCCGGAACCCTATTCTTAAGACTTTGCTGTCCGTCTGTATGTCAGTCACCAGGCTTTATCCCATGAATGATGACAGTAAGAAGGCTATAATGTAGACAAATACTAAAAACATAATAAAATAGTTCCGTAAAGGGTGCTTCCATAAAAGACGTGATTTTTTTACCGCTTTCTATAGATATTGGTATACCCTTCGTGCGTGGGTTCGACTCACACTTGGTCAGTTTTTTATTTGGTAACGTTCGCTCAAGTAAGGAAACTGATTATTTAGAATGAACATTAGCAAAGGAGCAGTTACCAATTTGTGTATTTTGTCCACTAATATTGATTGCTCCTTGTCATGTAAGAATGTGAAGCTTCGGGCAAAACTGTTTTAAAAGAAACACGAGTCGTCAGCCCATTTTGCAAACAAGGTATCAAAAAAAACCCTTCAAATGCAATCTTAATAGCTTAAGTTTATTACCACCTTTCAACCCACCGCTAACGGTCTAGCAAAAATTAATTGGCCATATGTTTTCGTTCCACCATTAAAACACTTTGTCTAAAACTCTACCCCATATGGCGCTGCAATCGTTTTTGTATTGCAAAAACATATTAAACTGCCAAACAAATAACAAAGGGAAAAAGTGATGCTCCAACCTGTTCTAAATTCAAATAATGTGTCAAGTCATTTCAACACCTTAGTTCCTGTTCCTTTTTTAATTTAAAACGTTATGAAATATAGTCTATCGTGGGCGTGTAATGTTGCCATATCATTTTGCGACATCATTAAAAGTACGAAAATAGAACAAAATATACTTTTATTTTTTTTAAATATACTTTGATTTATAGCTACGAAAAAATTGTTAATGTGTTGCTAATCCGAGGCCACAGCATGTATATATGCCGCTGATACCTTCTGCGTACACCCTCTAAAGCGGTATACTAAAATGACGAGCACTGAGGTTTGTGACTGTGGAGTTGGTAAAGCATTAACAGCGTATATTCTAAATCTAGTTCAATTTTTTCGTGAAATCTATTTATTTATCACTTAATGTATTTTGAAACCCAAAGGGGGCGTTCAAACATTACATAACACAGTTGGTTAAAAGGTGGGGCTTGTAAAACGTTACAATGGCAGATACTTTACATAGCTAGAAGGGGGGTTCAGACATAATTCGTAACATCTTTTTTTTGTAGTGGCGCAATCTGAATTTTTTTAGCGACTTCCCGTTAGGTACTTTGTGCAACATAATTGTTCCTTTTATAAGTAAAAATGCTCATTTGAGTGTTACGTAACCTTATTAAAGGGGGAGAAGAGGTACATAACAATATAACGGCAAGGTATAAAAAAGGTTGAGGGTGGGTCAAAAATCTTCAAGAATTGCGTTATACGTACTTGCTCCCAAATACCAAGCCCAAAATCCAAATATGATACTGGCATGGTGTGGTAGTTTCATTAATTTTAATAAAGAAAAAAATGTATTAAAACGAGTTTTTTTCATATAATATACTCGTATTATATAATATGTGAAAAAAGTATTGACTTTCACAATTATGACCTTGATATTGCGTGATGTTCTTCTACAGTGCGGTTTTGCGGTTTTTTGTAATAGGAAAGTAAACAAGCAGGTGGATTTTGTGATGTAAAGAAATACTAATTCGTCGCCTACACACTTTAGACGCCAATTGCGTTGCCAACCTGAGGCTGTCATAAATAAAAGTTCACTGACTTTCTTTATTAAGCGCAAGACATTAGCAAGCACTAACTTTATTGTGCGAAAAAAGGCAAGCGGTGATACTAATCCGGGCGAGTCATTGCATTTTTCCACTAAGTCTGACTTGAAGTACCTAATCTCAGTTTTGTTCATAATACTAAGACGTAAGAATCACTTATCAACTTTGTTTTCCTTAACTTCAGGCCTACACTTTCGTTTCCGTTCGTTGATATGGCCATAACGATATTTATTTTTAAACCATCTAAGACCTGTTCTGGTGTATTTATTTAGAAGTAGGTAATTCATTCGTAATTGATTCTTTTTTTTTTGACTAGTTTACCTACTGGTTTCTTTTTGAAGTTCAGAAATAATTAACTCACAAGTCTGACAGACAATTGTTTTTTGACTCATTTGACATTTTATCATCTAAGAACCATATCGGTCTTCTTTTAAGAATTAAAAATCATTCATGACTGATTTGAAATCCGATCATATATATATATTAGAACCGAATCGTATTCCTCTAACGACTTAGAAATTTACTCAGTATTTCAAATATATTTTCGGCGATATATTCGATTTAACAAAATATTTTAATATACAATTAATTAACATAACTTATAAATTCCCATACCTACTATTCAAATAAAACCTTGGACTTTTTGAAAAAAAATTCATCACGTGAAACTTAAGCTTTATTTAAAAAAATACCAGTTTCATGGTTTCGAATTTCGAACGCGTTCTAAATACGTAAACAAATTAAATTACATTTCTAAACCTATAAAGACCTTGGAATCATTTAACAGTAAATAATAGTTCCATTTGTGCGAGGTATTTAATCATTGCGACAATTAATAGTTCCACCACTACCCGGGAAATTGGTCCGCCTCCGCAATTAGTTCCCGGCACTAATGTCCATGTAACTTATGGTCAGTGATAGCAGGCGTCTCGTGTCGCTCATTAATGGATAGGTTCCATTACTAATCCACTTCAAACGCCATTTCACTTAGTTATTTAAAGTGTAATTGTCGTATTTAGCAGATAGCTTTCGTGTTTTCAAACACAATTGTTGTTGTAATTTTTTTTGGCAATGGCAGGTTCTAGTCTAGTGTATACTAGTAGTCTAGTCTAGTGGATCAATTTGTGTAATCTGTCCAGGGATGTTTATTTATTGATATTTTTATACAGATCTGTTTGTCCATTATTACCTAACAGGTGAAAAAAGAGGTTAAACATTATGAGAGTTTACCTGCGCGAATGTTTCCTCGCACCTGTGCCCGCATGAACGTTTCTACGTAAATGGAGACCCAGCATGCTGTCCAGCCTTGACTATATAAATCTTTATGACGATATTCTCGGTCGCAAAAACCTGCTCCGTATAATTATTGTCAGATTATTTTTACTTATTCAAGTTCTTAGTACTTGCTTTTACGACTCTATCTGTGAAATAATTATTGGCTACGAAGTTGTTTAGTGATAGTTTTGTTTAGTTAATTTTGATGTTAATTACCTTTCTTCAATAATTAAAGTCAAATGAACCGACAAATTTTGTTGTCATAAAACATATAAAGCGCCTGTGTACACATGGATACCAAAGGTGTATTGGTGCGTTGTCAACTTGAGGCTAGTTGGATCGTGTTCTTTATGTACATTTTTATTTAACTGCTTGCAATAAGTTTCTTGACATTTCAAAAAGTTCTGAATCAAATTCCATAAAATTTATATGGAAGAACCTTTATTAACTAATTTCTAAAAGAATCGATAGAGTAATTGCATAATAAGCATACAGAAAAATAGATGAATTGAGAATCCTTTCGAATTCAGTTAAAAGTGAAATATGGGCAATTCACTTAACTTATTATCACTCATCCTGTTAAGTACTAACTAGTGCCTCAAGTTTTAGACATGCGCTACTGACGAGCGTATCGCAGTAAATTTTTTAATGTAATGCTGTCAGCACACCGACACGTTCGCATTTGACAGCGAAACTGCGAAAAAACTTTAGAAGACATTCCATACATACCTACTTCTTATTTTATTATAGTACGTTCAAGTTTCATCAGTAAAAAATATGTTATTATAAGGCAAATTATTATTTGGACACAACCATTTCGTTCGAAAAGTTAGTTTAATTGGTCCCAGTAAACGCCATCTAATTAAGAGTGATTTGATTGGTTAATGGGCCAGCAGGTAATGATAAATTACTGCTTTTTAATGCAAGAGAACCATAAGGAGAGATTACATTACATTTGTATTTTAATGCGTAAAAAGCACAATTTGTATGACATTAAACAAAAATAAAATCTCCACTCGTCTCTATTCCGTGATATTCTTAAAATTGTCTTATGTTGATCCTTAAATGCTTTATTGCTCATTACTGAACTTAAACCTTTTTTAAAGTCTGAACTTTCAGATATTGGTCAAACCATTATCAAGGTAGACCTATCGAGTATTCTAAATGGTTTATCAATTCATTTTCAAACATTAATAGCCAATTATATAGTAGGTAGTAATTCCTTACCCGGTGGCCCATTGACAAATCAAATCACTCATAATTAGAAAGTCAAGTTCACAGTGACCAGTTAAACTCATTTCTTAAAACGAAATTGTTATGTCCTAATAATATTTTTATTGGGATGTCTCATCCCATAAAAATTAGGTACATAGTGATCAAACACAAGTTCTCCTGATGGTAAGAGACAACCATGGCCTATAGATACCATAGATGATGTAGGTGCGTCACTGTCTGTGGTTAGGTTGTTAGACCGTAAGTGCAAGTCTAGCGGCTACTCTACCTTCCGGACCGGAACACGACAATGTCATTATGGCGGCAGGAATAGGTAGGTTGATGAAATACTGCATTGTAAACATGTATGTACTATAATAAATTAAAGGCTAAACATTGTATTAGTGTATATATATTATTTAATTATGTATATTGCTGATTCACTCCCTCGCTATCACTTGGTTAGTTAAGTGAACTCGTACTTGAAGTGATTCCGGCACGCGCCGCTGATGTGCACTCACGTACTACGGTAGAGACAGTTTTTATAGCTATTGGCCATCTCGTGTTACACCTGAGCACTATAATTGGTCAATTAAATAAATCTGATAGCTTTGAAATAAAACAAGTGACAATCGAGTAATGGATTTTCGTTTGTTTTTTAAACACACTTTTTAATAATAAAATCTTGGCTTATAAAATTAAAACGCAGTAAAACCGCAACTGACGACTTCAATCTCTTGCACCTCCGACGTATTATCAGACCTTCACAATATGCATATTCTAAATGTAAATGCTTAATATGTTGCTAAAAATAAAAAAATAAATAATAAATTAATAGCAAAAAAACTTTTAAGAAAAAGCTTTTATTATTAATTTCCGAGTTGCTCTCAACGAGCCCTTTCATATTTACCTATATTGTAGAAGTGCTTTAAAAACAACAATTCCGCCATCTTGGTAGGTCCATATTGGATTTAGAATGTTATCATGTCATTGTAATCCAACTTAAACGTGTGTACAAAATACATAATTAAAGATTCTGACCTACCGGAATAGAAATTCGAATTCCTAACCATTAGACCACCGAAGCCCTAAAGCATCTTGTCCACTGTACAGATATATCGTGTTATTGTACTACAAATATATAGTAAACATTTGCCCACAAAAGTTATTTTCCACGAAATTACTGTAAAAGATCCAAGTGTCCAAGTATAGAGCTATACTTTTATATAAAAACTTATTCATAACTAGCGGTGCCCGCGACATTATCCGCGATTTTATTTATTTTATACAATTAAAATTCTAAAATGAAACTAGCCTTAGTTACTCCTTATTATATCAGTTATCTGCAAGTGAAAGTCGCGTCAAAATCATTTCAGCCGATTAGCCGGAACAAAATACAGACGGAAAAAATTGTAAAAAAAATATTTTGGTATATGTAGGTGCTATATAAAAAAAGTACCTTCACGCCTATTATCTCCGAAGAAGTAGGCAGAGGTGTGGTAGTATATCCACGACTCGTAAGTCCAGTAGATATACTAGAACACACCCACTATTAGCCAAGGTACTAGAGTCCTGATGTGATAGGTGGCAAGCCTATCGCCACTGCGATACCTACTGTATAAATATGGTACTGTTACTCAAAAGCGTTTATTCTAATATTACAAACCGACACTTCAGTTTTATTTATTTGTATAGATAATAATGTGTCGGGTGCACGACCTGATTGTCTGATTTGTCATCGCCAGTGCAAAATCGTTTAAAACGAAACATTAAATTTTATTCGGAACCTTTTATGAAACAAATCATAATGACTCACTAAGGCATTCTCTAAAAACGGTTTTGCTTGATACCTAAAAAGTAATTGCATTTAAAAGTAAGTAATTATATTTTACATTAGGATTTTTTATGAAGTAAGCGAACAACCAGACGGATATCTTGATGGTAAGAGACAACTGTGGCTTATAGATACTATATTGTAGGGTCTTCGCTATCCTGTGCCCGAACTGTCAGTATGATAGTCTACCTGCTACCTTACCCTTCAAATTGGAACACGACAATGTCACTATGGTTTGGTAAATACATTTAAATGTAAATATTGTTATCTTATATATTAGTATTAGTATCTTCTTGCATTTTAAACCACATTCCAATCCATTTAGCTGAAATTCTATATAAAAGTTAAAATTCTACTTAATATATTTTAATAATGTAATCAAAACAATATCTTATAGACATGTCTTAGGTGCATAGCACGTAAATTCTAAGATTTCAATATAATTAAAAAAACGTCTTTCAGGCATCAGTCTAAAAACAATTAATTATCAGTCGTAATGCAATCAATCATCAGTCTTAATACGATTAAAAAGTTTGCCGTTTGGCATTCATAACAAACACTAATGGGTTTCTATGGTAAACAAAATCTTACAATTTTCTTTTAGAAGATAAATTCTCTAATTGACATAACAATATTAAACAGTCTCACAAGTAATACCAATACTGAAACATCTTTATATAAAATTTCTTATAGAAACATTTAACATTTTTCACAGCATCGTATTTAGACTTTACTATCTAATTAGGAACACTAAAAATGTTAGTAACCAAATTATAATGAAAATCAGTAACAAATGCTCTGCTTAAAAACATTTAAAAATACCAGAACAAACTTCTTTAATTGTAAATTATAAAAAATAAAATATTGTGTTGTAATAAGTCTCGTAAACTTTCGGTATGATGTTAGTGTTACTTAAGTTTTGAATATCTACCTTCTTTAGGGCAGTTAAAGGTTTTTACTGTCATAAGCCTTAACATCGTAAGGTTGTAGAACTTTTGAGCTTCGTGCTTGATAACGATTGACTACGATTTGATACAATTTGTCCAGTCCAAATCCATTCAATCCAGTTGAACTCGTATGAAATTTTGAAGTAATAAACATCGCTGTCTTTAGTACATTTCAGCTAAAAAGGATTACCTGTCTCTTTTGCTGACATTATTACTGGATAATACTGGGTTGGGACGTAAATGGAGCCAGATTTTTTGGCCCATTCTCTTTCGCTATCTCTATAACAGCCGCACTTTGGGTATGCCCTCGAATAAGATATTTATGTTTGATAGAATTTATTTGCAGTTTATAAGCCGCATAATAATACAAGTTAATCATAAATCTGCAACACAAAACAACATAATAACTCAATACATTAGCTCTAAGCGATTGGTCTTAACAGTAAAGAGAAATAGAACTTAGAATCTTTACAAATATAATGTCACTTTAAACAGAAGTAACGTTTTGGTTCCAATCAAAAGGAACATTTTGTGCTAAAACATCACTTATGAACGGAAATGCGGAAGTGAGGTTATGTTTTTAGCGAATAAATACCAAAATTTGGTAAAAAAAACGTCATTCTTATTTAGAAGTGACGTTTTTATTGCAAGAAATAAGTAAACAAATAAGTCACTACTTACCATAGTGTCGCTCCGTCACAAATGCGCAATGTTTCACTTTGGCTGTCAAAACACTTCTGACAGCATGAGACGTGAGGTTTCAAGCAATTTGACCAAAAGCGCTAAAAAACAAAACGACCTTGCAATCCTCCTGCAAAACTGTAACATTCATGCGATTGTCACCGTTTTCAGTGAGTATATAGAATCGACTATTGCGGTTTTTTTTGTATATTTAACTCGTTTTTGGAAAAAATTGCAGAAGTGACCCTTTGTTCCCAAAGGTGCGATATGTAGATTATATCTAAAAGAATCATGTTTTCGAAATCTCTAAAAAAAATTCAAGATTATGACTTTTAAAATTTACGCAACCTGGAAGCTGCCTAGGATCTAAGCATATATCTCGTTTGTTACGGGTTTTTAGATTTTAAAAGTGACCGGTTTGTGAAATTACTTTTGAAATGGCAGTAGTCGTTTTAGACTAGATTTTGATATCTAGTGAAATTTTGTACATTAATCTTGTGCTTATCAGATTTAGCGTTACTCAAGCAGCCTTTCGAATTTGCACTAATAATTAATCTATATCCTTTATAAATATCATTAATTAGCGTAAAATTTTAATTACACTACCCCTTAGGTCGAGGAGATGACGCATACGCCTAATGTCACCAACTAACCGAGAGGTTGGGGTTCGATTCTTCATAGAGGCAGATATTTGTGCAATATTTGCCCCGGAAAATATCTATACATGTTTTTCGGAGGGTAAAGTAGCCGGTAGACTTGCACACAAGGTCTAACAGCCCGACCACAGGTCAGCGGTGCACCTACAACATCTATGGTGTCTATAGGCCACGGTTGTCTCTTACCATCAG
>DVZL01001667.1:0-17029 GCA_018236625.1 Lasaia peninsularis
GCATTTAATTCGCTTACTTTGGGGTTAGATCAATTTGTGTAATTTGTCCAGTAATATTTATTTATTTATTTATTTATTTATTATCTATCTGTCTTTACACCTATTTGCCATTCTTGCCAAAACTACTAAACCATATTAAATATAAAATTATCTATTTATATGTATATAAATTTAACTATCGAATATTCTACATTTCGAGAAAGATTATCTTTCAGCCACCAGCCTCTTCAAACCACTTTGCATCCAACACTTTAGAAAATTCTTTGAAATTCAATAACATCTAGATTGCAGAGAGTACCATCGTCTTTCCTATTCCTGCCATGGTAGCGTCATTGTTAGCCATTATTCCGTGCTGGTTGGATTGGGTAAAACGTAGACTTGCATACGTAGGTTCAAATACGAGTTGAAATTTGACCACCTCGTTGGCCGAGTGGCTAGCGTACACGCCTGACCGCATCGACTAACCGCGAGGCTCGGATTCGATTCGCGACGGGGACAGACATTTGTGTGATGGACATAGATGTTTGTATTTCCGGGTCTGGGTGTTTATTAAATTTATCCTGGTATTTATTTTAGTATTTTTATGTATTTATAGCGTTGTCTAACACCCATAACACAAGCATATATTTAGCTTACTTTGGGGTTAAATCAATTTGTGTGATTTGTCCAGTAATATTTATTTATTTATTTATAGAAATACACGATGTCGCGGGTTGAGCCAGTTCATAAAATAAATATACCTAACAGTATTTACACGTTTCGAAACAACAAGGCGATCCATCATTCTGTTTACTGATATATAATTTACATATAATATACATAATATTTATTCAAGTCACACATCACTTGATTAACCAATGGTGTTGATGAGTACCTTCGGTCTATTGAGCGCCAACGTGTGTGAGTGTCGTTCTGATTTATGGCGTAAGTGGTAATCATGATAAGTACACTCGCTAACAACTTTGGTAGTGACGACGAGAAGGTAGGGATAAGTAGTGATAAGTAAGAGGGATAGGTAGGAGCTAGAGCAGTCACACAAAGTAAATTTCACTTTCGTCGAATAGAATAGAAAATATTTTATTTGCATAGACCTTAACAAACGATTCCGGGTCTTCTGTGTATAATAGGCCATCTGATTTCCACCAGACAGCTCGTGAGAGGTGAGCATAGGTTAACTGGGTCACTACCAACACGATCACTGGTGATAGAGTGCTGTGCAGCCACTTGCCTGGGTAGGGATCCATTGTTTTACCTACTCATGCCGCTATAATGACATTGTCATGTTCCTGTTCACAATTTGAACAAACACTTTCGGTGTTTCATTTTAAAATAGATCGGAGGTGTATCAGGAACATCAACGGCAGTACGTTATTTTTTTTTATATTTTTTGAAAATTTGTATAATATTTGCACGCCAATTGCTGGGCTTACTTGACTTTGTTTTATAATATGTAATGATAATCATTGTCATTATTTTACCCCGTGTAGGTTCGGGTGCCGTTGTAGAATTATAGACCAACTGCCTTCCACCCAAGCAGCTCGTAAGAGGCGAGCACAGGTTCTATTGTCACCAACACCGTGACATTGACTAGTTGGTAGAGTCTTGTAACGACTCGCCCGGATTGGTACCACCGCCTTACCTATTCCTGCCACAATAGCGTCAGTGTTCGCCATTGTCGTGTCCTAATTTGGAAGATAGACTAGCTGGTGAACTTACTCACACAAAAGGCTTACAATCCGTCTGCTTGTTTATCTTCCAATATCATAAAAAAAAAATTAAAAACGCGGACGAAGTTGCGGGTACAACTAGTAAAATAAGAATACTTACAGTGATCTAATACTCTGACCTATTTATAGGGGTGAACCATCAAGTAGATGGCGTATCAGAATTGGTTCTAGTTATCCAAACTCTGGAGGTTCTGTCAGCAATGTCAACCAGACGATCATCCACGAGAACTATAATGCCAGAAACTACGACAATGATATCGCGATTCTGAAACCCGCTTCAGCTATTATATTTGGTACGTCTGTTGCTCCTGCAAGTATCGCTGGTTCCAACTACTATCTGCCTGATGATAAGGCTGTGTGGGCTGTCGGGTGGGGAGCTACTTCTGTAAGTATTAAGTAGATCTACTTTTAGGGTCCTGTATCTAAAGGATAAAAATGGTAACCTATTAATAAGACTTTGCTGTCTTGATGAAGTAAAATTAATATTTAAACAAGTCTTCCATACAACAAAAGTGATTTTTGTCGTTTTTATAGATAAGAGCGAGAAATCCTCGGTGGGCAAGTCGCACTCGTATGTATGTATTTCCGCATATTACTCCGGGTTGTGAGCGTAGGATAAACCAACTATATACATACACACTTAACATGGGAACTATCGTATAAGATAATAAGGGAATAAATAATTATGCTATGCAGTAGCTTTGCAACCGAAACCGATCCGAAACCGAACCGAAAACCTAAATTGAAAACCCGGGAATTACGCTCGACTAGCTGTGCTCGTGACTGCGTCTTCGTTTTTATTTAATTATTTTATTTTAAATTTTTCCCAAAAAAAAATCTAAGATAAAGCCTGAGCCATTCCTTATCAAATTAGTTATCTGTCTGTAAAGTCTCATCAAAATTGTTCTAGTCCTAAACTTTACAATAATATAACTTATACATGAGAATAAAACATAGGCTACTTTTTAACAGATTACATTCAAAAAAGCATGATTTTATGCAATAAATATTATAAGTCAGAAAAAAATACGCTTTGATAATTAGGGTGAAGTCGCAGGCAGAACGTAAGTATCTGAATAAAACCAACGTAATAATTCCTTATACCTTTTATAGCGTTTATTTGTAAGCTCAATGTTTCCTTGTAAAAGCAATTCATACTCAGCTCCAGAAAGCCAGCAACTTGAGTATTGTGCGAGACTTCGAAGCGAGAAACTCTAGTTGAATAAATAATACACTACTTACGCTTAGAATGTCTGAATCACTATTTACTTCCTTTACTATACAAGAGCATTGTATTCGTAAATGCTAAAATATTTTTTCTGTGCTTATGAACTACGATTCGTTGAATTTCTTGTGTCAAAATGAAAATGACATTACTATTTTTTTTATTAAGCTAAATGCTGTCTGGAGATTACAGTCCAAACAAGGACTTGTCCCCAATACGTAGTGTTGTTAACTTACTCTAGATTGGTATCAAAAGTCTTAAAAAATTACATAACATTAAATTTCAATTGCTTATTTTGAAGTAAACGTGTAACTAGATATACCGATATATGGAGAGACGACTCCTTGCCTTTACCGATCCAAATATGGATAGCGCCATCTATTGGTTGGGTCGGGTCGTTTGTTGTATGGGAGCTCCTTTTGATATTTACTTTACTTTATATTTAAGTATTTATTCTTATAGCGGGAACAGAAATATATCATTTATGAAATTTTCAACTGTCCAGTTATCACGGTAAATGAGTTGCAAACAGGTGACAAATAGACAGACAGACGGACGGCCAGAGGAGTCTTTATAATAGGGTCCTATTTTATTTGTATCTTTTGGGTAAACCAAACATTGTCAAACGTTGTTTACGTCATATGATTATGTTTTTTTGTTTTTCGTAAATATTTCAAAAAGTGCTTAATTAATGACTATAAAGATTGAATGAAACCAGTTTTCTTTCAGAAATCAAAATTTCTAAATTGACAAAACAAAAACGTAATAGATTTGAAACCCCTTTTTTATAGTCAGTCAAAAATATTGACTTTGATGTTTAAACATTTTATTAAAGCCAAATGCAATTTGAATACGGGTACCAAATAGAGTTTGTTACACTACTGGAAAAAAATCGAAAAAGTTTTTTAATTAAAATATTTATAATCGTTTCTGGTCTAGGGTATCCTAAGTTAATTAAGCTGTCTAAGTTTGACGCACGAGGTCCCTGGTTTGATTCCCGTGAAAAACACATCGTTACTACTGGATTTGTGACCGATATGGCGACGGATTTGCCACTTCTCACATCATGAGACCTAATATCGTCGGCTAATCGTGGGTGCATATGTTTTTCTGCCTACTCACTCCGGGACATAGACCTGACAATATTTCATTTGTTTCAGTTTGGGGGATCTTCGGCTGATGCATTACGTCATGTTCAAATATGGACTGTCAATCAAAATATCTGTCAATCCAGATACGCCATGATTGGTTTTACAGTGACAGAGAACATGCTGTGTGCTGGTTATTTGAACTATGGTGGTCGTGGTCAGTGTCAAGATGATGATGGTGGTCCTCTGGTCCATGAAAATGTTATAGTCGGTATTTACTCCTGGAGCCATCAATGCGGTCTGCCAAACTACCCTGGAGTCAATACCCGCATATCCAAATTTACCCCATGGATACAGAAAAATGCTTAGATTGATATTTTATTAAATAAAATTGAATTGAATTGATGTTTCGGTATTTTATTTTACACTAGCTGTGCTCGCGACTTCGTTCGCGTTTCTATTTAATTAATTTATTTTATGCATTTCTAAAATAAAACTAGTTTAAGCCGTTCCTTGTCATATTAGCTTGTAAATCTATATAGCTAGCAATGTAAGAACATTATTTTCACTTACATTCCAAACGCTAGCTAAATCTTACGAGATAAGTCAAAATAATATACCTGCTTCAGTATTGTACACATTAAAAAGGTCTCCAAAAAAGTCCACGAAATGAAATGAAAATTATTTATTTGCCGAATATGTGTGTTTTAAAAGTTGTTATAAAACAAAAGTTTTTAATTATGCCAACATATTCTACTACATTGTGGTGTGCAATCATATCATAATAGCTTTTTACAGTATGAGATTTGAGTCTATATATTCGGATTGTGCAGGGAAAAAAGTTTTTTCACTAGGCTTCATTGTCGCTGAGTGACTTACACCATGTTTCCACATTAATTATAGTTATATAAAAAGTATTCGAGCCTCAGTAACATTAGCAAATATTTCTAACGTGTTCGAAAAGTTTTCTTATTATAACTATTCATCTCTGCTCAAAGCACTATAATTAAAGTGAACTATAATAAATATTCGTCAATGGTTAACGTGACTAACGATAAAGTTGTTTACTAAAACTTTGTTAAGGGTGTGGAAGATTGCCAACTTCTTGTAACTCGTTGTTTTTTCTTTTCCAGTTTCGGAAAAATGTGTACGAAACATAAATAATTAAAATATAGACTTTGGAAATTATTAGTTTTTAAGATTTTTGTTACATTATTAATTAACTTTTCTCTCGCGACTTCTCCCGCGTGATGTATTTTAATAACATAGATAACTTTCTAAGAGCAGTTTTTTTCCGATTTATAATACTTATTGCATAAGAACATACCCCTTTTTAATTTACTCTGTTGAAAAGTAGTATATGATTTTTTTTATGAGATAAGACAGCGAACAGACGCACGGGTCTCCTGATGGTAAGAGACAACCGTGGCAACCATAGATTTTTTAGGTGCGCGTGGTGCTTTACTGTCTGTTAGGCGGATTTTTTTGTAGATCAGTTAAAGTATGTAAAACTGGAACTAAAAAAACAGCATTTTAACAATTGCAGACGTATATAATAAGCGTATAGCTTGCACGATACATTCTAAAGTATCATCTGTTTATTTAAATAAAACCAAATGATAAATATTTAGTCTGGATTGTTTGGGTCCTTCATTGTATGAGAGCCTCTATAATATTTTCTTTATTCCGTATTTTAGTTTGTATTATTAATATTGTTGATCAAAATATCGACAAACCCAGACCGTCACTGAAATATCGATCGGTATCGATTACATCTCTAGTTAAATTATATTCTTCAACGTAGGCTAGAACACACGTAGTAAAAATATTTTTTGCTTGCTTATCGGCTTGCATATTTATCGATACTTATCAATCAAATCAGGTGAAATTTACATATATGTGGAAATACCTGAAACAAAAAACAAAGATTTTGTTAATATTTTTTTATTTTTTTTTATTCTGAGAACTTAATCAGAAGTATAAGCAGTCGATACTTCTGATTCTGTGTTTCTTAAAAACTTAATCGTCTCAGTTTTCGAACGTAGTCTGTGTCCGTTTTTGACATACGAGAGGCGGATTCCGAGTAGAGCAACTTGTTCCATGAGTTTTTGGGTTCCGTCTTCAAAGCGAAAAAAAGTGGAATCCTTTTACTAAGACTTCACTGTCCGACCGTCTGTCTGTTTGTCACTAGGCTGTATCTCATGAAACCTGATAGATAGACAGTTGAAATTTTCGCAGATGTAGCCGCTATAAAAATAAATAATAAAAATTTAATTCAATTAATATATAGAGGGTGCTCCCATCAAACTATCCAAATTTTATAGATAATGGTACTCCATTCGAGCTCAAATCCGTTTCGCACTTGACGGATTTTTTCAGTTTATCAGAAAAACAGAAGTTTACCTACCTTAGATTTGATTTGTCCTCGGAATTCGATTCCTGGGTTGGAAAATTTGTTTTTTTGTTATTTTTTTCAGATTGAAGAACATATCATTGCAAACTGGCAATTGTCTTACCACTGTCACATGTGACAAAATATCTTAGGCTTAAAGTGGGTGCATGTGTAACTCTGCCTACTCTTTCCGGGATATGGGCGTGACTATCTTTATTTCTATTTGTCTACTATCCGAATTATAGAAAGCATTCCACCTATCACATCATGAGCCCTAGCAGCTCGGCTAATCGTGGGTGTCCTAGTATATCCACTAGACTTACGAGTTGTGGATATACCAGAACACCTCTGCCTACTACTTGGGGGATAATAGGCGTGAAGGTACTTTTTTATATTTACAAAAATAAGTATTTATAACAAACTAGCTGTCTCGGTTTATGATAAAACAAAATATTGAAAAAAAACGTTTAAATTCGACTTTTGATTTTGAAGTACAGGAAGAATATCAAATGTTTAACAGGTAGGAATAGTTTCTTAGGGAACACGCAATTGTTATCTAAACAAATAAAAAAAATAGAATGATAAAGGTGTATATGTAATCGTATTAAGACAGAATTATTTCATAAATAAAATATAAAAATGCACAGTGCCATCTATTTTCGGATTTGATACTAGATTTTAATCTATAAAAATGAATAAAATTGAAGTGTCTGTATGTGATATTAAAATAAACGCTTTTTACTAAATGCCTAATATTTTTGTCTACATACAAGATACATACTTATACCAAAATAGTATTTTTTAAATTTGTCTGTCCGTCTGTTTGTAACCGCTTAGCTCTGAAACGGCTGGACCTTTTTTGACGGGACTTTCACTCGTAGGTAGCTAATTTAATAAGGAACGGCTTGGGCTACTTTTATTTCAGAATTTTGTTTTATAAATGTGTGAAATAAAATAATTTATTAAAAACGCGAACGAAGTCGCGGGCACAGCTAGATTTTACTATGTTTTCATCATTTTTTCCATATTCACTTACCTTTAATACCTTTTTCGGACTTCCGAGAATAATCCGAAACCAAAATTAGCCAAATCGTTCTGGCCGTTCCCGAGTTTTAGCTAGACTAACGACCAGCAATGTATATTTGTATATATAGATAATGTAATCGCCCTGTAGTTGGTACAATCTAAAGTTTATACAACTGCAATCAGCCGGATGACTGTCGGAAACTCGCGTAACTTTCTGGTTCCATTAGTTGGGTAGTTAGCCGCGACCGCAACTATCGCGATCATTTAACTTGTTATTTATTTTTACCCGATTGCAAACTAGCTAACTATGAGTTTCTGTAATCTATACCGATAAATAAAATTGGATTGTCTGTTTGTGAAATTTAATTGACTGCTTTTTACTTAATGCATTACAAGGTTGTGTATTTTGATATTTGGAAGGTAAGTATAGCAAAATAATATTTTTTAGAATTTTTATCTGCCTGTCTGTTTGCTCCCACTAATCTGTAAAATAGATGGATAGATTTTAATGAGACTTTCACTGACAGACAGCTATGTAATAGAATAGCTATATAATAGTAGCTATATAATAATAAGGAAAAGGAATAGCTCAGGCTTATTTTATCTTGATAAATTCAAACGCGGATGAAGTCGCGGACAGAGCTAGTTCATATATGATATTAAAACTAACGCCTTCCAATGAACGCTAGGTTCAGGTTTGATTCCCGATGAGGATACGTTTGTGATGAATAGAATAAAAAGTATTTTATATTAAGTAGACCGTTGTAGACGTTGTGACACCATAGCTGATGTTGTAGGTGCGCCGCTGTCCTGTTGTCGGGTTATTAGACTATATGTGCAAGTCTACCGGCTACCCTACCCTCCAGACCGGAACACGACAATGTCATTATGGCGGCAGGAATATGTTAGGTGGTGGGTCTCTATCCGGGCGAGTTGCTGCTCAGCACTCTACCACCAGTGGTCATGTTGGTAATGACCCAGTTAACCTATGCTTGCCTCTTACGAGCCGCCTGGTAGGAAAGTTTTTGGTCTATTCTACACAGACGACACGGTTTTCTAAATACATAAATTGAAAATTATACTTCAATAAAATATATTGAAAGTACTGTAAAAATTAATCTCAAGCATTTTCACAGTTCATGAGGTACAACCTGACCGACAACGGAAAACAAGTCTTAGTATTAGGACCCTTTTTTACCATAAAAATGCGCAGCTAATAAATTACACCACAAAGTAATTTTGATCTAGATTTTCACAATTTAAAGCAGCATAAAATCCGTTTCAGTATCTTAAATCGTAGAGTCGTTACCGTTAGTTAAGTCGGGCGGCTAATTACTTAGAGCTACGATACTCTACATTTCAAGTGGTTCACTAATTTCGAAGCTAAAATAGTTTCAGAGATTAAAATTATAAACGTTATATGTTTTAATAAATTTATTAATTGACTTGAAAAGAAGGTGGTCGTCAAGTTGCCGGGGAGTTTGTTTTGCCGTTTCTTCTCCTGACTAGCTAGGTTTGGAAACGGTGGTAGTTTATGGTAGAAAGAGTTAAAATAAGTCGTGTGAAAAAAATAAATATAGATAATAATATATAATGTATTGTTTAATAAATAACTAAATATAAATTATATTTTGAAATATTTGCACACCACATTGTGTTAGAATATGTTGGTATAATTAAAAACTTATTTTGTAACAACTTTAAACACACATATTCATCAAATAAATAAATTTATATTTCATTTCATTTCATCCAAATCTGTGAAGTAGTTTTTCGTGAAAGAGTAACAAAATGCATACATACATTCATCCATACATCTATCCATACAAACCTTCGCGTTTATAGTAATATTAATAGAATGTAGTCGGAATAAAAATAACTAGTCTGCCATTTTGGATGGTCTGCCATGTCGGATTTAGAATGACGTCACACAGTTTAACATGAAATGTCAACAAAACTAAATATACTCGTAAAATGTCAGCTTCAGATTCCACCCGAACATACAAACATTTATACAATTCAACTTAAAAAAAAAGCTTCTAAAAATAAAATTATGGATTATAATTCAAATCCAAGATGTAGAGATCTTAAAACTCTTTTTGATTTTTAAATGAGCTGCGACTTTGTTAAACTTACTTGGTTACACGAAGAAGGCCGAATTCCATCGGAAACGCCCGATATTTAGGATCGATTTTCTATTTGAACTTGTCAGGTTCATGTACTGAAGTTACGACATTGAGAATTTTATAGTGAGGAAAGTACGGTCAGGGCTGCACCTGTGTTTTCTGTCTCAATAACTCTTCTTGATGACTCAATTCATTTTCCTTAACCTCTAATCCTAATAATATTATTAACGTGAGTTTGTAAGGATGGATATATATAAATATGGACATTTGTTACTGTTACGAAAGAAGTATTGGACGGATTTGGATGAAACTTTACAGTAAGATAGTGTGTATATTATAGAATTATACACGTTTTTACATAATTATATATTTGAAAAAAATCTGTTCTTTAAAAGTTATCTAAACGAATAAATAAAATTGGAGTGGCCGCGAGGTTGGGGTTTGATTCCCGACGGGAACATGCATTTGTGTCATGAGCATAGATGTCTCTCTTTCCGGGTTAGGGTGTTTATTAAATTTATTTCATATCTATTTAAGTATTTTCATGTATTAGTATCGTTGTCTAACACCCATAATTTGCTTACTTTGGGTTAAATCAATTTGTGTAATTTGTTCATTTAATATTTATATAAAAAAAATTTAGGATGTTTGTCTGTCTGTTTGTACCCGCTAATCTTTGAAACGGCTGGACCAATTTCGGCAGACAGCTGATTTAATAAGAAACGGCTTAGGCTTCTTTTATTTTGATTGGTATAATTATAATTAGAAAGTAAACTTCAAAATAACCAATTGAAATAAGTCCCCATGGTGTCCGGGATCCCCGTGTAGAATAGACCATCTACATCCGCATTCGCTGTGCAGCAGCTCGCCCGGGTAGGCATCTACCACCCTACTTATTTCTGCCGACGTAATGACAGTGGCGTTTTTTGATAACATCATAGAGTTGGGTAGCTGGCAGATCAGGACCAACACCCCAAACCAGCTCCGCAGCCCCAGCAGCGACATACTTGACACCATCTATAATGTATGAGCTATAGGGCTCGACTCGCGCTGCACAATTCAGAGCTTATCCCAAAGTTACTTTATGGAAGCGAGAGTTGGGTATGTCAGAAGCAGCATGAAAGTAGGATAAATGCGGTCAAAATGCATGCGCTCCACAAAATTTGTGGAGTAATGCTCGCAGACCGCATTCGTAATAGTGAGATTAGAGTAAGAGTGGGATTGAAAGAAAGTGTCGATGTAAAAATGAGAAAGGGCATGCTCCGATGGTTCGGTCACGTGGAAAGAATGAAAGACGAAAGATTGACAAAGTAGATACACAATGTGAATGTGGATGGATGTAGGTATTTGGGGAGACCTAAGTTGACATTCCACGACCAAAAAACTCGCGTATTATCCGAGGGCGGTGTCAAAAGAATCCGCAACCGGCGTGTATGTGTAATGTGTATATGTATGTGACGTTTGGCACTCGATACTCTCTGCCTACCTCACAGGGGACCTGGCGTGAAGCTATGTATGTATGTGTTTATGCATTTATAATGTCATTAGACCACGGTCTTTTCTTATCATCAGAGATCGTTGTCTTCTCCCATAATAAAAGAAGTCATTCTTTCAAACCAAATGGCTTTATCTTAATAGGACACTTTTACCCTGATGAAACACTGTATCTTTAACGTGAATGCGTTATAGATATTCTTTGGATAATGTACAAAAATGAAAGGTTAAAGCCCATCGTAGGTAGGAAACCTAAGTCTTGTTTATGTATTTTCTAAAAAAAAAATTAAAATATATTTTAACCATTTCATCATTTTAGCCTGTTTCCATTTTTATACTATACGGATAGAAAATGGACTCTCAGCTATTTAATCTAGGAGATTTACACCAGTTATCACAGAGCAACTGCCATCTGACCGCTTCACCCAAGAAGGAAAACTAGGGCCAATCCTAGATTTGGTTGAATTTGAATACACGAATATAAGTTTTCTCACAATGTTTCCCTTCACTGTAACATCACTTAGAATGTATATGAGTCACAAGAACTCAATAATTCATGGCGGGGTTCAATCATGGACTACCGAAATGGTTAAAGCCACTGGACCGTCTAGGCTCATTTTCAGCGGCTTGTACAGGATTATGATACATAGATTATGTGATCATGATAGTGAAATGTCAGAGTTTAATTAGATATATCAGAGTACATCCTGTCTTAAAGCGTAAACAGTGCTTATGTGTCTCTACGGAGTGCACACTCCTGCTCATTTTATATTTGTAACCGCTATGAAGACATTAAATAGTGTGGCGTATGTTATCGATACTGTGTGAAAAGGATATGACGTCCATTATGAGACCTTCAAACCAGCCCCTCGGTATTGACATTGGCGCTTCAATGTCACATTGATTTGTGTAGTATTTGACTGACAATTATATTTTTTTTAATAATATAAACCATATACTAAAACAACATTTTCTAGAACAGCTTGTAAGGTCTATGTTAAATAAAAATATGTTTTCTATTCTATTCTAACTTATATAAACTTAAGATCCTAGTCTCATATTTGCAAAGCTCTATTATCATTTATGATATGTACAAGTAATGTGTATCTTGTGTAATTTATAGCGTCAAAAAGTTCAATTACTTCTTTTTGTTTCTGTAATATAAACAAAAATGTACTTTTACATTAAGTTTAATATGATCCGTCTTTAAAAATTAAATACGTGGTCAAAATTGGTTTGTAATTTTTTTCGTGATTCTGGAAATAAGCAGACGAAAAGGTATAAGATCCATATTCTTCCATATTTAAATTATGTTTGATACACATAATTTAAATATGTATATCAAACATAATTAATAATATCTAGTGTATACAGATAGAGCTTTCATTTTAATGCAAGTTTTAAATTCTATACATTCCTTCACACAGTACGAAACCCGATAGGAAATGTAATATATATTTCATCTTGACTACCCTTGGTTATAAATCTACATAATGCCAATAGGTAATGCATATTTAAAAAAAAATATGATCACGATAAAAAATATTCCTGTTATTTGAATTAATAATAAAATTATAGTAAATTATCGATATAAACACCCTATTATTACGCCCTTCACTGAAATACTTCAAAATGGGCAGGAGCGAGATAGATTGATAAAAATGATTTATGGTTAAACGACTATGTTCGTAATGGCCTTCTGTAGTTATTTATATGTCGAATTCGTAGACCTTAACCGTTACGCCCAGCTACGGCCTACGACGTGCTACACACAAGCTACGAACCAGCCATGAGTTCGGTTGACGTTTACTATTTTTTTAATGAGCGCCTCGATATTTAGACCTTCCACTTAAATTATTCAGATTAATTAGTGATTCCGTGACACAGCTGAATAAAATGTTGGAGCTACAAGTTTTATCAATGACACTCGTGTGTCACGGTCGCGGCCTTCGGATATTTCCGGAGACGGAAGTGACCTACGAGCAATCATTAAATATGTACCATGACATCGTTAATACTAGAACGTTGTTCTATTATATTTTCAGGTATTTTATCAGTTCACTACTCTTTACTCTTAGTATGCTAATAATATATTTTTCATTAGGGTCGAAAATTATTACTGTACCTTATTACAGTTTTTAATTCCTCTTCCTTGTCTCAATCTTATTCAGTTTATAATATATTATGGGATGTTATCGGGGTCGTCTACATAATCTAATCGTGTCAATTTCCAAATAGGGATCCGGGTTTCCTCACTATGTTTTCCTTAACCGTAAGAGCACTCAGGTACATTGGTACATGGCGGCGTACGAACCTGGAGTCTAAGGAATAAAAATACTAAATTATTGTCATTAAAATGGCTATAACCTAAAGAATCAATCACCGTCTGCTTGTTGGCGAACAATAAACAAGATTGTACAAGGAAATAGTCTTGGGACAAAAAGTCACCTAACACCAAACACCTATTGTATGAACACTATCCACTTGAAGCTCCGAACACAATGGACCTAAAGTGGCCGCAGTTGTGGCGACTGACCTATTGTTTAAGGTTCGCTTCTGTGAAATGGACATCTTTGGATAATGAGGAAATCTCGCCCTATGCATCCACAATATAAATTGGAGTGTCAGTATTTAATATTAAAATTACCGCTTTTTATTGAATGAATATTTATGTTAACAAGATACACATACCAAAGTCATATTTTTTAGAATTTTTATCCGTCTGTTTATATCCGTTATTCTCTAAAGCGGCTAGGCCGATTTTGATGGGACTGGCAGACAGCTAATGTAATAAGTAACGACTAAGGCTACTTCTAGAATTTCATTTTAGAAATGTATAAAATAAATAAATTGAATAAAAACACAGGCAAATTCGCGGGCACAGCTACTCTACCATAAAAGAAAGAAAAAATGACCGAGATTGGGTTTGACGGTTTTGATTTTGATGGGATTTTCACTGGCACAGCTGATTTCATAAGAAACTAGTCTACCATAAAAGAAAGAAAAAATGACCGAGATTAGGTTTGACGGTTTTGATTTTGATGGGATTTTCACTGGCACATAGCTGATTTAATAAGGAATGGGCTTAGGCTAATTTTATTTTAGAAATGTATAAAATAATTAAATGAAACGCGGACGAAGTCGCGGGTACGGCTAGTTAAAATATTTTCTCAGAACATTCAATGAATATCACATGGTAGTATCGAGATTGCAACACTGGTTCCGTCGTAAGATGTATAATGCATCACATCTTACATGAAACACGCTCGCTTCAGCTTTCATGGGTCTTATTAGCATGTACTGTATTATATACAAGACGAGATGAAACATTTGTGAAGTCGTAGACTGTGTCAGCAATAAAAAAGGTGTAACTAGTGCACTCGTTATTATATAGCAACTTCGTAGCTGTAGGTTTCATATGAAGCCCGGTAATATATTAAATTTGAGTCTTATTAATAACTAGCCGTGCCCGCGACTTCGTCTGTGTTTTTATTTAATTATTTTATTGTTTATATTTCTAAAATAAAAGTAGCCTAAGCTATTCCTTATTAAATCAGCTGTCAGCCAGTGAAAGTACCATCAAAATTGATCGAGCTGTTACATACAAACAGACAAGTAGACAAAAATTCTAAGAAATACCTACTATTTTGGCATATTATGTATCTTGTAAACATGTATGTGCATTTAGGAAAAAGCGGTTATTTTAATAATACTATTCTTCACTATTATATTAGCCATAGAAAAGATGTAACTAGGGCACTCAATATTAGTATACTAACTTTGTAACAGTAGTTTACAGATAAAGACCGGCAAAATACCGGTTTTTTATAATAATGTCCCGTTTTAAATCTTTTTTACGGTACCTACCGTAAAATATACCAACCCTAGGAGCACTGGAACTAGAACTAGGAATTGGAACTAGGGGCACAGGAATAAGTTGACTACGAATTGTGATAGTAGTGTGCTCTTAAAATAAGGAAGGTACTTTAAGAAATACAGTTTGTATTGCAGTGAAATTTCGAAGTAACTTTCGGGAACGTGTTCGTATCCAAAATGTGTAAGGCTTGAGTTAGCTGGATATTGTGTTTCGTTGTAGAGGAACAAGCACGCTTCAGCTATATGGATCTTATCAGCTTGCACTGAATTTTGTTGGCAAGCTGACGTAATGTATATTACGTACTAGCTGACCCGGCAAATTTGCTACCTAGTAAAAAATAAAGTGATTTTTTTTTTTTCTTAGTTAATCTCTACATTAGCACCTTCCTCAGACATGGAACATAAAAATCGAAATTAGCCAAATCGGTTCAGCCTTTGTAGAGTTTAGGGCTTGGCAAGATTTTTAGCAATTCATTATTATATATTTACAAATAAATAAAATTGGTGTGTCTGTATGAAATAACCGCTTTTTACTGAGTGCATATGTATATTTACAAGGTATATATTATACCAAAATAACATTTTTTTAAAGTTTTATCTGTCTGTCTATTTGTATCCGCGAATCTCTGACAGCTGATGTAATACAGCTTATGCTACTTTTATTTTAGAATTTTATGTTGGAAGCGTATAAAATAAAATGCTAATCATATATAGTGTATAGTTTTTTTATCTGTTACACATTTCTCTATATGCGGATGTTACGAAGTTCGCCAGAACTTAAACAATATAATGCAATAAACACATATAGTATAATAATATAAGATATTATAACTACAACTATACAGACACAGATAATATACAACTATACATTCGCATTATTTGTGTTTAAAATATTCCCGTTGATGATTAAGAACCTCCGAAGTTTTTTTTTTTCTGTTTTTCTGGGACAAGACAGCGAATAAGCTGGTTCTACTGATGGTGAGAGAAAACTGTGGCCTATATACACTATATGTTGTAGGTGGGTGTCATGTAATCGGGCTATCTTACCCTCCGGAATGGAACATGACAATGGCATTACGGCGACAGAATTTGGTAAGACGGTGGATCCCTGCCTGGATGATTCCTGCACAGCACTCTCCCATCAGTGGCCATGTTTGAAGCGACTCAATTTTACTACGCCTTTTACGAGCTGATAGGGACACACAGTATCCGGACCAACTCAAGAAAAGTAGTAAAATTTTTTTCTTAAAGAAAAGTAACAGCGTATGTGATATTATTACTCTCGTCTATCTTCAGAATATAACTATGTAAATCTAAAACCGTCAGTATAAAACTGCGAATCTCCATTACGAGCCCGCAGATGCATGGAACTTTCCCAGACGTAAACTCATTACTATTTTATTATACGTAAAGTAACATGCTTCTCCACTGAGTGCGCTGTATTAGACCGTCATAACGTCTTAGAAGTAACGATTTTCTGCGGTTGCGTCTGGCTTTGAAATATTTTTAATTTTTTCCGTGAATTACACACATTTCACGCCAGTCGTTTGCGTGGTAGGCAGAGAGTATCAAGTATTCAGGGGTGTGCACTCCATAAGCACTGTTTAAGCGTTGAGGTAAGATGTGCTCTGATATATCTAATTTAACTCTGACATTTCACTATCATGGTCACATATTCTTTGAAACTAAATAAAAAAAATCTTTAATTTTTTTTTTGTAACCGAAAACTCCGCCGCATTGTGTTATAATCCTGTGCACGCCGGTGCGAGTATTTTGCCTCATATGACTGACCTATACATATAACTAATTACTCTGTCGTCGTTCATCTGTAAAAAGGCTTTATAGACTTTTTCATGTGGAACTATCACTATGCTCTCCTAATAATTATAATAAGTGACAACCTTGGCCTATAGACGTCATAGATGTTGTAGATGTGGCGCTGTTCTAATACGGGACATTCCGTACCGGAACATGACAATGTTACTATGGAATAGGTAAGGCGGTGGATCCCTAATTGCGCGAATTAAACGACCTCGTTGGTTGAGTGGCTAGCGTATACGTCTAACCGCATCGAC
>DVZL01001668.1:0-17024 GCA_018236625.1 Lasaia peninsularis
ATTTCAAGAAAATCGTCCGAGCCGATTTCGAGATCGTTGATATATACATATATACAAGAATTGCTCGTTTAAAGGTACCTAAGTACAAAATTTCAAGAAAATCGTCCGAGCCGATTTCGAGATCGTTGATATATACATATATACAAGAATTGCTCGTTTAAAGGTATTGGATTCAGGAAAATATTTCGAGCCGATTTCGAGATCGTTGATATATACATATGTACAAGAATTGCTCGTTTAAAGGTATTGGATTCAGGAAAATCGTTCGAGCCGATTTCGAGATCGTCAATATATACATATATACAAGAATTGCTCGTTTAAAAAGGTATTGGATTCAAGAAAATCGTTAGAGCCGATTTCGAGATCGTCGATATATACATATATACAAGAATTGCTCGTTTAAAGGTATTGGATATAAAGTTTTAAATTTTCCCTCACACTTTTAAAAGTTAAAATATACAAAGTACTGTTTGTGGGTTGGTTTTAGTTTGCATAAATGTGTCCAATAGCTTGTCCTCTCAGAGCCGCGTGTCTCACCGAGCCACTTGACGCTGCGCACGGCGGGCGCGCCCGGCACGACGGCCCGCAGCGGGCGGCCGTGGTCGGGCGGGAGCGGCGCGCCGTTCATGTGCGTCGCCAGCAGGATGTCGGCCGTCGGGTCCAGCGCCATGTGCAGCGGGATCGACGTGCTGAAGTTCACGCCCGTCGCGTCTATGTCCGACCCTTGGAACTGCCACCGAAATGTTATCGTGTCTTATTCGAAGCCACCGGACGGTGCTGAGCTTGAGATGGTTTTGGATTCTCCATATACGATAACTTCATTTTTAATCTCAGCTTTCAAACAAACTTTACTAATTTCAAATTAGACAGAATACAATAAATTGTTGTATTTTTAATCGCAAACTAAACGTCTGTAGAAATGTCACATACAAACCAATCTGACAGGATTAAAATTCTTCTATCTTTTTCTTATTAAAGCGATAACTTTTAATAAGTTTAGTTGGCAGCAACAGAATTATCAGCATTGTCAACTAATACATTTTCCCATCCGTTTACGAGTGATGCAATAAGTAATAACCAAGGGTAGTAGGCTAATTGAACCTAAGCCTCGTGGTGTGTGTGTGTTATATGTGCACGTGCGTGCGTACGTACGTACGTGCGTGTGCGTGCGTACTTACGTGCGTGCGTGTACACTCATCCCATAAATTATATCAGTGGCGTGTACTCACGATGACGTGTTTCCCGTTGGTGTCGCGGGGGTCGATCCCGCAGTGCAGCAGCACGTCCCGCAGCAGCACGCCGCTCCAGGTGGCGCAGCTGATGGCGCCGCCCCGCCAGCTCAGGCCTTTCACTTCCTTCACCTGGTTATATCAAATGTTTTTCGTTCTACGCTCATAGTTATCTCTCTCGCTCAACATTAATTGAAGAGCGTTGTAAGTTGTAACACTATTTTATAGCGAGTTTTACGTTACGAGATTCCAAAAAGTGTCATGTACCGTAACTTTTCGTTCAAATCGCTCGATCAGTTCTGGTGAGCGAGTGAAATACTTTCAGAATGTAAGTGAAGTGGTGGGTATTGTTTTCATACCTTATTCATTTCACTCCGCCTATTTCCGGCACACATGAGCGCGGCCCGGATGGTGATGGGTTGGAACTTGCTAAGGTCTTGCAGGGAAAATGTGAAACGACGTTCACTGTCGGCGTCTACGACCTTGATGGTTAGCCGGTGACTTTCTGCCTCCAGTTCCGGTACTGGCATGTGCTGACGCACGTAGAATAGTTCGCTGCAAATACAGGCTATTTTAGGGTTCCCGTAGTCAAAGGGTAAAAACCGAAACCTATTACTAAGCCTCCACTGTCTGTCTGTCTATCTGTCACCAGGCTGTACTTCAGAACGGTGATAGCTAGAAAGCTCGAATTTTCACAGATTATATATTTGTGCTATCGCTATAATAACAAATACTATAAAAAATAATTATATTATAAAGGTTGCTCCCACACAAAAAACGTGATTTTTTTGCCGTTTTTCAAAGATGATGGCTCCTACCCCCCGGGCTAGAACGCGACAATGTCATTATGGCGACAGGAATAGGTAATGCATTGGATCCGGGCGAGTTGCTGCAAAGCACTCTACCACCAGTAGTCATGTTGGTACCTTCAGTACCTTCTGTAAAAATATAATAAATTCAGTAAAAATCTGAAAAACATTTAAGAAAAGTTGCCCGACCTGGGAATTGAACCCGGGACCCCACGTGGCTAACGGTCTTAACATGCGACACCTGTACCGTTACACCACAGAGAGAGTCATGTTGGTAGTGACCCAAAACCTGGCAGGAAGGCAAATTGTCCATTCTATACAGGAGACCAGTACCCACACAGGGTAGGATAGCGACATGGTTCATTTGCAGCCCCATTAAATATTAACTTTAATCTGTAGTTTCTGATGTTGTGGCAGTAACAGAAATACCATCTTGTGTAAAAATTTCAACTATTTAGCTATCACTGTTCTTGAGATACAGCCTGGTTAGCGACAGATATATAGACAGACGGCCAGAGGAGTCTTAGTAATAGGGTTTGTTTTTAACCTTTAGGTATGGAACCCTAAAAACGAAAAAACTCATAGTCCAATGGCTAAATAGTTCCATAGGTTCTTACTATGTAAAAGCAATCAATGATTTGGAGCACAGGAATGGCAAGAGCGTTAGATGACATAACTTACTTGGGTGTATCAAAGTATTGTATCTGATACTCGGGTGGTATCTCTGCGTTGAAGGGTTTCTCGGTCTTGACGATGAGTCTCTTGTCTCGGTAGGGCTCGCGAGCCCACATGTCATCGTCAGAGTGGTCTACCACGTCCTCGTCGTGCAGGTTACCTGACCAAATATTTAGGTTTTCTATATCGTTATGGCTAATATTTATTTCACACGTAGCATACGAGCAGTTCTTGTTATAAATCTATATAATTCTAGAATTTATTATTGAACTTTTTCTATGAACTGAATATATTGTTTACCAATTCTGTAAGACTCTAAAATCCGATAAACTTCTTGAGTTTTATGCATTCCATAGACGTTCCAGAACGGCTCTATGCTCAAGCCCGCAGCGTTCATGATTTGTTCCCCACCAGGATGGGACGGTAGGAAGGATGTCACGTCATATACACCATACTTATAGGTAACCCAAAAGCTGCTCCTGTAATAACAACATTATTTCTTAAGTTTAAGTTTTGTTTGATTTTCTGTTCAAATATAAATGAAATTGTTGTGACTGTATGTAATATTAAAATAACCACTACTGTCTGTCTGTCTGTCTGTTTGTATCTGAAACGGCTGCACCGTTTTCGACGGGTCTATCAATGGCAGACAGCAAATTTAACGAGGAACGGGTTATACTACATTTATTTTAGAATTTTATTTTATAAATGTATAAAATAAAATAATTAAACAAAAAATCGGACGAAGTTGCGGCTAGCACTGGATAGTAATTAATAAAATATAATAACCAGCTCTGCAAAAAATCAGATGCTCCTAAGATGAATAAAGAGTAACTGTTTTCTTATCATGCAGCCAGTGAGCCATAAGACTATGACATTGAACTAAACTTTTATTACTACTTGCTTCCATCGGTACATCTGCTATTGGTTGTGTATTGCATTTGAAAAAGTAGGATAGTTGGTCTTATAGGAGGCTTGATATTCTATCGATAATGCACCATTTCCTTTTTGTGTCTTCATTTGATGAATATTTTGTTAAAATAAGGAGGTAGTTTCCTTTTACCTTATAAAAAATTTACAAAAATGTATGTTTTTATTTGTGTACTGAGTGTGACTTTTGCTCTGTAGCGATCGCGATAATTCGCATCTAAGAAGCATACTCGTATTGTTAAAATATGTCTTGATTCGGAGTAAAAAATGGTACTTAATAAATGAGGTACTTAAAAATGTATTACAGGCTAAAATTTTTGTAAATTTAAACAAATACAAATAAGTTTTTAGTTTAAAATACAAATAATATAATTCTATAAATATTTTTCCCTGTGTTAGTCCGGATCTATATATTTACATTTTTTTTTTATGTAAATATATAATATAATGTAATAATGTAAAACCATGGTCAGAGAATAAAGGCTATATTTATTTATTTATTTATTTATAA
This sequence comes from Lasaia peninsularis, assembly GCA_018236625.1. Taxonomy (NCBI): domain Eukaryota; kingdom Metazoa; phylum Arthropoda; class Insecta; order Lepidoptera; family Riodinidae; genus Lasaia; species Lasaia peninsularis. The sequence continues at coordinate 4,155 of DVZL01001668.1, forward strand.
GTGCTCCCGTACAACAAACATTTTTTTTTTGCCGTTTTATAGATAATATTGCATGGAACCTTTCTAGCTTAATTCCAATTCGCACTTGGCCGTGGTTATTTCTTCAATATGACATACTTTATAGATTGTCCTGTAATTTTGTACTTTTTTTTTGATACGGACTAACTTGTTGCTAACCGAGTAGCTTTTACAACTTCACCGGACTTTGTGGGCGAGCAGAGTGCTCAGCCCAGATAATTATTATTTATACGAAGGGGATTTTCTACAACGCCAACATTGGGGTCTATCTTTTCTGAGATCGAACCTCGACCCGGTGTTGCGTTCTGGTTAACGGGAGGAATTTTGTACTTCTGAAATTAGAGACGATATCAACTTCTAGTTAAATAGTCTATAAAGGAACCTTTGAACTAAGAGGTAATCTTAAACTTATTTTTGGATTTTCAAAAATAGAAACAATAGTATATTAGTTCCTCAGACTCAGAGCACGTAGTGATGCCCTAAGGGAGTATGCTATTTTCTGCTCAACAGGGTTGCTGGTACAGCTAGTAATTAAGGTTAATATTGTAAGCCTATATATTTCAATTTCGTCTAGAAATAGTTGATAAGCTGTGGTATACAAACCTTAAGATTTTCAGTCTTCCAGCCGCTGTCATCAAACGGTTGACCTTTTTTATCTTGATGTTCATCTCGTAAGTACTGTAAAAGAGCGTTCAGACACGGATTGTTTTTACTTCCCATGCTGTCTAGGTATGAGATTTTCTTTTGCCGAAAGTCAATGAGACTCAGGCACCAGTGGACACCGAGATGAACTGGCACTACCATCAAATCATGAGAGAATATATCTACCTGAAAGTAGATTAAATATATTTTATAGACAAAATTAAATATGCAGCCATACTGTCAGAGTTCACACTATCCAGTTGTCGTGGGTTGTCCCTAACAAGGTTTAAAAATTAAGCCTCTGATTAAAAGCAATATTTCTATATTTTAATCTAATGTGTTCCATAATTATTTACTAATTATACTAAAAATGGGGCTAAACATGAATAAAGTCGCATTTGTGACCACAGATTTATATTAGTCCATTCACATTTTTAGGACCATATATAGTATAATTAGTAAATAACCAATATTTCATTCTTTGTTATTTATTGGTGATGTCTATTCCTTGTCCTTGAAACTATTTTGGTTCCAATTGCAAATTTTGCAACAAAGTTTTGTTTTTTGCACATCCATGCTTTAATACTAACTTATTTACATGATAATTTCTCAGCTGAGTTGATCGGTGCTCTAACTTAGCTAAGTATAAAATGTGAATTTTATTCCTAAAATTGGTTAGCTAAGTTAACATTTTACGGACAATTTGTGGTGTATTTTTTTAATAGTTTAAATGTAATAATTATTAGTCCCGACTTTATAACCCTTGTATAAAAAAAAAAACAACGTAACAATAAATTGTTATGTAGCAGTTAACAACAAATCAGATAACAAATTCTAATGGGAGTGAATGAAAATTATTAAAAATTCTCATTCATGTTATAATTAATTTCGTCGAATTTATGTATAAATATTATTTTAATAATGAATAATATAAGCAGTTCTTGTGAAACTGAGGTAACACAACTAGAAAAAACAAATCAAATTTAGAATATTCTTCTTTTTGAGGCAGGTTTAAAAGCAGTACCTTTTTGAGCAATATAAAACCAGTATTAATCCCAATTGTCCTTTATAATGTGGTAACCTGAGGTGAACTTTATTGTTATAGTATAATATTTTTCTATAACAATGAACAGTTTTGAAAAAGTTAGAAGTTAGTCTGTTGTAGATTGTCATATAATCTGCATGTATTTTTTTTATAAACCACACATAATTTAGTAGTTTATAAAATTATTTACCTTTCTTGTCCACCTTCTTAAGCCAGCCTGTCCACTTTGCATGAGTTTTGGATAAAAGAATGTGTTTGTTGCATAGACCTTTGGCAAATCTTTCTTTTCTTCACTCCTTTGCATTAACAGATTCATGTAGAAGTTAATAACTTCATCATTCAACCAGTTCAGCCCAGCTAATGTCTGGAGATCTCGTCTAAAAAAGAAGAAATTGTTTACGGTAAAAAAATTTTACCTTGTCATCTTTCCTGGATTAGGTAGCCAAATCCAATATCATCTGATATAGAAATGCGAAAAGGCTAGGACGGTCACGGATCAGGAAAAACAGAAAAAACATTTGGAAACTTGGCAAGTTTAAAACAATCCACAGAGGCCATACTGGAAATAGACAAAAAACTCACAAGAATACTAAATAGGCAAGACTTAAGGAGCATGGTTAGTATTCTAACAGAGGACACTGCTCCCTGAACAGACATCTTCATAAGATTGTCACTGACAGTCCTCTATGCAGAGGTTGCATGTAGAAAGAAGAAACGTCACATCATGTACTTCTGAAGTACACAGCTGTGGCAGGACAGTGGTCTCAGCATCTCTGAAGGCTGGTGACTATGCGGGAAACCACTGGTAGCTTGTAGTGACTACTGGCCTTCTGGAAGGAGCTGGGATGGCTGGAGTAAATAAGCATATTGCAGACGCACAATGGCCACCATAAAGCTAAGTGCGATTGACTGCCCATGTACAAAAACAGACTAGGACAAAGAAGATGAAAGTATAGTATGATATTTTAGGTCTTACTAAAATCAAAAGTAGGTATACTTGTCGCTAAAATCAATCAAGTGGAAGTACACTTAAGAAGTTTGTTCAGCGTATATTATGAAATAAGGACCCAATCAACAAAATATGATGCATGATAAAATCATTCACTATAATTTGGAAATGAAATATAATTTTTGCCTGACGTTAGGATTATTTTGTGACTGGTTGGTTTTTATAAAATACAGTCCATACTTGATTTACTTTTAAACAATATTAATACAAATACAATGTCACTCCCATATCCTCGAAGGGGTAGGCAGGCAGGGCATACACCCACAATCAGCCGAAGATAGGAGGTCCCATGTGAGAATTAGAAAAATCGATGCCCTCTTATATGTCAATGTCTGGCACTGACTATGACTATGACTGACCACAGAGGTAACAATAAAAACAAATGAATATTCATTTACCTGTGTATCCTTAAATTAAACTTTTCAATGAGAAGCTGCCCTGGTGGACCAGGTCCCAAAGCTTTAGACACCAACTTCTCCTGCTCTGATGACAGCGGCGGTAGTTCGACCACTGCTGGGGCTTCCTCTATGAGACTCTCTGGTATACTTAACTCATACTTAAGTTTATGTTCTAGATGTGCTAATTTTTGTTCATAATTTACTTTGGATATTATTTCCGACTCTCTATGTGCATCTTTTAACCTTTCTTGTGTATCTTGTTTCTTTTTTCTATATTTACTTTCTATTTGAGCAAGCCAATTACTAGATGTTATTGCTCTATCTCTGAATGACTCTCTCAATGAGTTGATTGGTTCAATTCGTACAGAGGATGTAGTAGATGCATCTGATGGTAATATTTCAATTTCAGAATCCGAAGAGTTGATAGATGCTACTGTTATTGGATCATATTCTTTGCTAACTTCATTGTCTTTCTCTACACTAAGTCCCTTTTCTACTAGTTTAATTTCATTCAGTGCTTGTTTTTGAGATTTTTGTGTTTGTCTAAAGGCAGCTGAATCTTCAGCTATATTAATAATATCTAATGGTTTTGTCAATGAAACTGGTTTCATGGTTCCAGAAACTCTTCTTATTAATTCCTGATAATTTCTTTTTTCATCTAAATTAAAAATTTCCGAAAGTGTCGATCTCATATTACCATTTACGTTAAGATATTTGTTCTTTGCTTGGGAAAAATTTGAATTTTGTCCTTGCATCCATTTTGGTATTGGTGATGGGGCCCTTTTATATGTTTTAGTAATACCTGCAGGTGTTTTAAACTTACTATATGTTCTAGGTGATATATTAGAATTGGGTTTCCTACATACTTTGTAACATTTGACATTTTTATCTCTAGAATCTGTAATGTTATTTTGGGATATAAAATATTTGTATGGCTTAAGTGGTGGTGGAGTAGATATTTCTTTGACAAATATGACTTCATCTTCATCATCATTCTCCACATGTTCATCGACATTTACATAAACTTTGGACGACTTTTTAACTTCTGGTTTCTCTTCAATCCATGTTATCTAAAATGTAATATAGATTAAAAAAGCTACTTAAAAATTACAGATTCAATGATTTCAAGAGCAGGTTCATTCATAATTGAATTTGATATATTAATATACTTATTTACTGCAACACCAAAATTAGAAATGCCTAGGTTAAACATTATAATATGGTATGTGTATACATTAGCATGTCATGTCAGATATATAGGCATGTCATAATCTAATTATTAACTCATAGGAATTTCAAACAGAAAGAACTTTGTAATTTGTATAAATTTATATATTTGTAGTCAGTATATAGTAAAACCACTAATACAGTTAACATTATTATTGTAATTTATCATATAAATATTCATTTATCAGGCTTAAAAGACACATAGTGAATTTAACTGTTAATTTTCAAGCAACATTAAAGTTCCAATTTTTAAATATATGTGACTGTATTCCTATTTGTGATATTATATGAATAACATAGCAAAATAGTTTTGAGCTATGAAGCAAAAGGATATAACAATTGTAACTACTTGTCCTCATCTCATTCCCACAAAACTGGTTTGTTTTGAATTTGTCAACGTCACAAAACTGGCAGAAAGAAAAATTGACCAGTCTAGAGAGAGTTAGCAATACTATACATTTGGGAAAGGTCTTTGTTGTGAATTTAGATTCATGTGTTGTGCAAAAACATTGAAGTTAAATTATGTCAGATATAATTGCCAGTGAACAACATATTTGGTTATAGCCATGGCTATTTACTAATGTTTTAATACCATCAGCATGTTTGAAAATTTGTGATATTGAATGCAAAAAAAATGTGAATAATATGTTGATAAGAAATCATATTAATACTTTTTGACTTAAACTCTTACCTCATCATCATCATTGTCATCAATAATAGCCTTATACACAGGTGTGTGTATTCTAGGTTTTCTTACTGGAGTAGAAGGTCCGTTCGACACTTCAACCAATTTAATGGGAACATTCCTTACCCTACTGCCTAGTCTCACTCCTTCATTTGGTGTAGATGTACTCGGGTGCCCTGGCTCTACTTGAATGGGAATATATCTAACATTTTTAATTGGTTTATCTTCTTGCCATCCATCTGCAATAATATGGATCATGAAACGGTTTTCATGTAACATTTATGTTAAAATTAAAAAGAATAGTACCTCTTTTTTCCATGATCGGATAAATAGTTCTATGTATCGGTTTTAATTTTTTTATCGCCGGCTCGTCGTCATCCGACAAGTCATCTTCGTTCCTGTAAACGAGCATAAAAGTAACCATGATTGATATACACAAACCATATCTTTTATGTATTATAGCTTACTTCCAAAATTTAGACGCAATCTTAATTGGTATTTTAATCATTTTTGTAATTTCTTTACCGCCATTCGTTGTAAACACGATATGTCAAAGCCATACCTGTCTCTTTTGAAGCTTGTCGCGATCGGAGGATCGTCGTCACACCAACCTAATAAATTACGCACATAAGTCACTATGGACTTCATTTTATAATATTAAGTTTCCATTACATTCAAAATATTTGGTAATAATTCAAATAGCACATCAGACAATTAACACAATAACTTAGAAATGCGAACAGTAGCAACAGCAAAACAGCGGTGAAATTCTGTGTTGCCAACTATATACATTTTAAATTGCCCCAAATTGTTCGGGGTAAATTAAGTAAAAACAATCCTGCCGCTCGAGTTGGCGGGGGCACTGCCGTGCCCCCAGATAAATTTTTATTTCTTCTATTTTACTTTATTCCGTTCTATTAAAGTACGTTACTCTCAATATGAATTCTTTGAAACTCATACTTATAGTTAATGTGAAACTTTTTGTTTTTCATAATAAGTAGTATTTGCTTACATAGGTAACTGAAATACATGTTGTGTTGCATTACCAGGATATCAGAATATAATTCGGTTTTTTAATTACTACTATACTATGATTTACTAAAATCGATTACTTGGAATCGATTGTAGGATTTTATTTTGTTACAAACCAGTAATTTTACCTTCGTTGTTCTTGTTTAGATTCACAAAAAATATATCTCAATAGTATCTATTTATTTACACATTTAAAACTTTTATTATCTAATAAATTACTCACTACATCGACGCATCAATAATTATGTATAATGAACATCGATTTTTTACGGCAGCTTTGGTGTGTCTTTTCAATTATTACGTCTATGGTCTCTTTATGATTCATCTCCCTATTTTTTCTAGACTTGTTAAGAGAGACATCATATTGTTCTAAAGATATATATTACTGAGATTTAGTTCTTCAGTTTATTTAGCTCAGTGATTAAGAGTGACCGAAGTGTTTCTACGTCTTATAAGTAAAGACTCTTATATACAAAAAAAATGCAACAATAAACTTCCAAACAAAACCGATTTTGTTTTTTTGTTATTCCTAATAAGAATATAGAAAATCACATGACACGCGCCTTCACTCAGTTTTAAATGTATAATGCACCATTCGCCATTCACGCAAAATTAGTTTTTGCTTGTATCAAGCAATTCAGCAGAATATATTATGTAGGACATACCTTATAAATTATACAATCATAGCTCACTATCTTTCTCTCTTTACATGATAAGTCTCTATGCTCGCTATTCTTATTTCGTTCCTACTTATCATATTTTTTCCATCCCATCCCACGCTTTCATATTTTTCCAGCATCTCAATATAAAACCCTTGTAGGTTATAGATACATTTGATTAGAGACTAACTTATATATACCGATTAACTTCATTTTTATATTATTTCTTTGATTCACGCTCTCGGCGAGCGTAGCATCTATAGTAGTATGGAGGGTATAGGTAAGGAGGAACATGTGTATTATGAAAATATGTCCGTCAAAACGCATAAATAAAGGGTGGCGCCACAGTAGCTACAGGGAAAACTTTAAAAGAAGCGCCAAATTCGAAAATATATATCGCACGTCTAATCAAAGAGAAATAATTCGAAATTTATGATGTTTTATGAGATTTAATCATAAAACGTAATATTACGATGATTAGAATAGGCACGCTCCGATTCTCACTCGATTTGGTACTTCAATTAGCCTTTTTCCAGGGGGGTTAGAACGTGCACTATCGTCACGATGCGATCGCGTCGTTTCGCGCGATTAGAAATGTCAAAATCAAAAATTTGTACTGGGTTTTTTACACTGTAGATTCCACTAGCGCCAATCTGGAAGGTTTTTGAACTGTTATTTATAACAACAGTTGGACACATTTTTAGTTATTCTCCTTTAAGAGATGTTACTCCTTACCTATACCCTCCATATATAGTAGGTAGTCTGTGCAGCATCTATAGTAGTCTGTGGTCTCAGGTCTGGCTCTCGAGTTAGGGATAATCGATTTATTAAAAATCGATGTTTAACATCAATAAAATAGATTAAAAAATCGACAATAAATAAAAAAAATAATCGTTTAAAATGAAAATCGATTATTTATTTACTTCCCGTGCTCGGCTGACACTTGCTCTTGCAGCAGCCTTTTTTATTATTCAATATAATCAGCGGAAATTCTTTCTCTAAAATAGTTACCTGAAATGTTATACTGTTTTTAATTAATTTTCTTGAAAAATATATTATATTGCAGATTGACACCCTGCTTATCAGGCAAATAAAAATTGGTTGTTGATTCGGTAGTTTTACAAAAATGTTACAACCTATAATGCATATTTTAAAAGCGAAAACAATCGTGTTAGCCAGTGGATCGGCAAGAAGAAAAGAATTAATTGAAAATATTGTAAGAATTTGTGCTATTTTTCTTTCATATCGCATTGAAATCAAATGAATACCTAGATCAGTCTAGAGGAAGAGGCCTTTAAAGGCTTACTCAGATTGGTATCACCAATGATTCCATTAAATTGATTTGAAGTTGGCCGGCAAATTTACTTTGCAATAGTTTACATCCAAACCTCATGTAATTATACCATTAAAATCTTTGTTCTTTGTTCTTGATTTTCTTGTCTTCAGCAAATCAATTTGCTGAATTCTAAATAATATAATTTAGTTCTAATCAAACTTTTTTGATATTTGTGTGATTTATTTCTTATTGTTTAGGGATTGCCAGTAAAGCTAACACCATCATTATTTGAAGAGAATTTAGATCCTAAGAATTTTAGTAGTTTTTCTGCATTTGTAGAAGATACTGCCTTACACAAAGTGTTGGAAGTTGAGAACAGATTGTCATCACAGGGACAACCACCTGATCTTGTAATAGGGGCTGACACTATGGTCATACTTGACAATGAAATGTTTGGAAAACCAACATCAGAAGAAGAGGCCTTTGACATGTTAACTAGGTAGTTTTTATACTGTTGTTCAATTTTATTATATTGTTTTATTTTCATTTTTATATCCACTCTATCATTGATTTAAACTAAGTCCATTCTATAACAAAATGACAATTTATTGTACCAATAGAAATGAAAATTAGTACTTATTTATGTTATGAAGTCTCAAATAATACAATAACCATTACTGTAATTGATAAGTAAGGTGGCAATAAGGAGACACCTTACAGATAAAATTATTATATCTAATGTTTTCTTGATTAGATAGGGTAGTTCTTTCATGCGTGGTCTCACATGTGTCAACTATGTCGCAGTGTACACTAAGAGATCACTCGCCTCTATAGTGTGAACCTACACTATCTAAAAATTTTAAAATATTTGCACACCACATTGTGGTAGAATATGTTGGTATAATTAAACACTTTTATTTTGTAACAACTTTTAACACACATATTTGGCAAATAAATAAATTTCATTTCATTTCATTTCTAACAATTGGACTTTACACACCATTGATGCGAAAGCATGGGTCATTTCCACTATCAACTACAATTTCCATAAATTAAAATCTTTATTTAGACATGCCTGATTTGCACCTATATGGAATGGAACTTGTTCAATACAGGTGACATAAGGCCCTACTTTAATCTAGGCCCTGCCTAATCTGGTGCCCCCTGTAATAACAAAAATTGCATTTGTAGCTATCACACATAATATTACATTAAAAAAATGTTGACGTAATCTTCCTAAAAGCTTGTTCTTTGAGACATGTGTGCAGTTGTCTTAATAGTAAAAGATTACAATCTCTAATAGATACTGTAGATGTTACTGGTGTTACATTATGGCAGGAATCAATCTGGGCAAGTTACTGCACAACAAACTACCACTATATTTTTCTGTATTAGTTATTCTGATTGATGTGTAAGTTAATGTTTACATATTGTATAATCTTAATTTCAGGCTTTCAGGCCGAAGTCACACTGTGTACACAGGGGTGGTGTTGAAGACTCCAGATAAAATCATTAAGTTCACAGAGAAAACCAATGTCACATTTGGTAAGATTGATGAGGACCAAATCAAAGGCTATATTGCAACAGGGGAACCTATGTAAGTTATAGACATACTTTAGTAGACGTTTAGTACTTTAGTAGAGACAAGCAAAGCCGCAACAGGAGCTAGTTCTGTTTGGGAGGGTAGAGTAGTTGGTAGACTTGCACATACGGTCTAACAGACTGACCACAGGCTGTGACATCTATTGTGTCTATAGGTCACAATTTTCTCTTACCATCAGGAGAACCGTGTGCATATCCTAAAAAAAAAGGTTTCTATATAAAAAGCAATGAATACATAGTGTCTCATTATACAATTGATAAAAATTAACAGAGACTGTTAATGGTCATTTAATTTTTTCAGGGATAAAGCAGGTGCATATGGAATCCAAGGAGTCGGTGGAACCTTTGTAGAACGGGTTGAAGGGGACTACTTTACAGTTGTTGGTCTGCCACTCTTTCGACTAACATCTGCTATATACGATATGTTTAAGAAATAAAATTAATATACCAATTTTAGTATTCTACAGTGGGCATTTAAAGCATTTGTATAGTTTACACATTTTACACTGCCCTATTCACTGCACACTGCTTAAGACTTATTTTAGGTATAACGATTGCACGTTTCGCGCAAAAAAAGTCGCAAAAAAAACGAATAATAAAAAATTTAAATATGTTAGTGTGTTAGTGTGTAGGGGAATAACCATCAATTAGCTAGTTTACTAGCAATGTAAGACAAGTTTCATTTAAGCAATCTTGTGGAGCTGTATAGACATTTACACAAGGATAAGACAATAATTTATGAGATAATATGAATATCTGCATTAAGAAAATAATGACGTCATTATCTAGCCACCCCTTCAACCAATTTCCTAAAGTGTATGACCTATATAACCAGTAAAATGTTAAGCTAATATAAGTCAACATGCTTATTCCTAAAGATGAAAACATCGTTTTATACAAAATGTATACTATATACGGACATAATATATATTTTTTAATCATATGTGAGACCTATATCGTCGGCTAATAGTAGGTGCAAAAATATGTACATCTGCCTACTCCTAAGAAATTGATGTATGGGCGGCATATATTATTATTGTATTTAAGAGTTTGGAACGAAGATAACAAATGTAGGCATGAGCAGATAAGTGTGCTGATAGTAAGAGATAAACTTAAATTATTCACCAAAGAAAGAATTGTACATGAAGTATCTTTCGTAAGTAAGTTTATAGGATATGACTTGAGGGTTACCAGGTTTAGGTGAAGCTAGCCCCTCGCGAATCATCTTTACGGCAGTAACGTTCTTGCATTCTTACTGTCTGACATATCGACTGTGAACCGGCAATATGTCCTATTTTTAAATTTAAGCCAAATAATGGAATTTTGTCCTACTTTACTTTTGGGAAGAAGGACAAAATTCCATTAAAAAGTGATTAAATTTAAAGATAGGACATATTGACGGTTCACAGTCGATATGTTATTTTTTTTTTGTTTATTTAAGTCAGTGATGAAGGGTGAATAATATCTATTGCTTGCATTGTTTTCAGTATATTTAAGTTGCACCTGAAAAAAACTAGTTCAAGTTAATTTTGTTAATTATTTAGTTGAATTTATAATTTGTTAACAATAAATATGTTATTTTGACTTTGTTTTTTTTTCATTTTGGATGTATTTCTGATAGGAAATAGATGCCGCCTATAGACAACAAATATAGTGGTTAGCAACTTGAAGCCAAATCAACGAAAGTTGAGCCCCATATAAAAGTAAGCTTACCGTTATCGTGCCCTCTAGGATTTACATAAATGACAAGCACTGACATTAAGATCGGGTACAGCGGATTTTTGGCTTGACGATAGGTGGAATGGGAATTTAGACATTAACATCTTACTATATTATTCATCGTTGGCGCTTGGTGAAACTTCCACATGTACTTTTTCACATATAACTTATAATTGAACTTATTTTTTAAATAGCCAACCGGTTTCGCGTTTTACAGCATCATCAGGGCTAAAACTTAAACTTAAGTTCCTAATATGTTTAGGAAAGTTATATGTGAAAAAGTACATGTGTTTCAAATTTAAAATATGATTAACATCTTTAGTGTGTAGATCACGGTTGTCTCTCGTGCCGTCACGATAGCCGTGTGCTTGTTCGCTGCACACATGAAAATAATATTGCAATAACTTTTTTCTAAGCCCATGCAAGATTTGACCCATACCTATTAGTTAATATTTTTAGTGGGTTCAAAGTCGTTACACTTATAACTTGTGATAATCATGTCTCCAAATAGTTTGTATTTAGGATACACACATATTCTATGTTATTCATCGTTGGCGCTTGGTGAAACTTCATATTAAATGTACTTATGTAAAATACATGTAGTTTTCCACATATCACTTATAATAAAATTATTTTCAGTACCTATAGCTGACCGGTTTCGCAAACCAAAAATTTTGGTAACGGTGTAAAAATTATATAATAATAATAACGGAACATATAATTAATACTCAATCTGTTGTAAATGTGCGCTGAATAAAAAAATGTATAGGTATCTTGTCGTTTTGGAAATAAACGAAAAACAACTAACGATTCCTGGTAGGGTTTCCAGTAGGAAAATTCTAAACGAATTATCGGAGAGTTAAAAATTGCGCATCAGCAGAGAGCATATATTTGTGCAAATTTGTGCGCTTAAAGTATAATTTTTGCGTATTTGATATTGAAATATTGAGTTTCCTGCTGCGGTAACGTTTTGCAGTATCGCGTATCTCAAAGATTATGTGCGCCTGTAGAATAAACATGCGCAAATCGCTCTTAATTTGTGTATTTGTGATAAAATTAGATTCAAAAATATTTATAGTTTTCAAGTAATCGCGGTTTTTCCAAACATTAAAAAAGTATCATAGCGCCGAAATAAGAAAAAAGGTATATACACATCGCGTCTGTGTTGTAAGTGTAAAAGTACGGCTGTCGCCTGTTAAGCCCGTTAGCCGCGTGAGGTCCCGGGTTCAATTCCCAGGACAACTTTTCATAAATGTTTTTGAAATTATCCTGAGTACCTAAGCGTTACATTGCCCGGGATTGGAAAGTGCCCGAAATGGCCATAGGCTTGCCGCTTGCCACCTATCACATCATGGGCCCTACTACCTTGGCTAATCGTGGGTGTTCTAGTATATCTGCTGGACTTACGAGTCGTGGATGCCTACCCCTTCGGGGATAATAGGCACCAATATACCTACTTTTACGTATAAGGACACCGAAAACTGTATTCAGTCCTTGGCGTGTGTACCTACTATAAAAATGTCAAAAGTACCTACTTACAAATTACGCGATTCTGCAT